>QKMV01002280.1:0-13683 GCA_003287335.1 Lednia tumana
TGGGGGACAATGCTTTTCTTATGGCGTTAAAAATCCCCCAATGTTGATCGCCTCTGGAACGCTAGTGGTCCATTCTGTGCATGAAATTGCTTTCCATTGTTGGCTATCACCATGAAGGTAACAAGGTGGCTTAAAAACCGGAAGTAAGACACGTAAAAATGTTCTTTAATTGCTTCCGTCTTTTATATGGACGGTGTTCAATGTAAGCATGTTTCGTTACGCATACATTTTATTTTCAACCAATATACCCAATATTGTGTACGACTGTTCCAGCCCAAATTTTGACATTTAATTTGCGTGTTTATCCCATTTTTGCAACCATGCTTCGACGACTGAATAAGAGGATTTCAGCGTTTAAGAATCCAATTTTAACGTTTTTTCATATTTCTGTTTTCCATCTTATCCAATACCACAAACCCTGTAAATATTGTTGATTGATAGTGTATTTGGTGTTAAACGACGCACTCGACTCTTCACCCTATGGCATTGGCGTATGAGAGGGTGATAATGAGGGTGATTATAAACCTCGTAGAGAAGAAGAGAAACCCGGTGCCGGTACGCAGCCTACTCGTGTCGAAAAGCACCAAGGGGACCACCGCTTGACGTCCCTTCCGAAGGACGGTACAACTCGAACAGCATGGGATTCCTCCACTAATCCGTACTGTCGAGAGGGTGATTGCAGCGAGATGGCGCTGCTGCTTTAGTTTCAAACCCTCCAACCTCTCTCCCGAACAGAACTGGGTCTTGGCATGAGTGGCCCCGCATTCACATCTACATAAAAGTTCATTTTAGACTTTGTTTAGAATTAAGATGAACTAGAGTACAGCCAGAGTTCCACATGATCGCAAGGATATCAAAACGTTCACTCTAATTACTAGGAGATTATACTTTTCTGCCAAGGGCGTTGGTGGCAGTTAACACAGGGAGATATGTCTAGAGAGCCTATTTTGTGGGTGTAACGCAATACACTGTCTTACTGTACAGACTGTACATCTCAAGAATCGTCAATAATCACATAAGAGCTCCCAGAAATCCCTGCAACCAGTATCTCTCGCATTGGTGTTGCCAATTACACGGTACAATTTATCATAGGCTGCGCCATCAATTACAGGTAGCTTGTAATGATAAGTGATGCCACCGACTTTGTCGGCTCCTTCATTTGCATACATTTGCATAGATTACGCACGCCAATCTCTGTACCGCGCCGCACATTGTACAACACACGACCTGTGTGATCACATGGCATACGTACAGGCTGATTCTTACAGGCTCTCCACCCTGCCTAGGGGCCCTAGCAATATTTTATATTCTATATGTATAAGCCCTTGCCGCCAGCTTTCTTGCACTAAATTTGAATTCTACAGGCTAATTCTTCCAGACCCTCCACCCTGCCTAGGGGCCCTAGCAATATTATATATTATATATGTATAAGCCCTTGTCCCCAGCTTTCTTGCACAAAATTGTAATTCTACAGGCTAATGCTTACAGGCTCTCCACCCTGCCTAGGGGCCCTAGCAAATATTGTATTGTATACGTATAAGCTCTTGTCCCAGCTTTTTTGCGCAATCCTTGAATACCACAAGCCGAGAGTCCCTATAACTTGCTATTTCTTACAGGCTATCTAACTCACAGCCTAGGTTCCCTATATAAGTATCAATATGTACTCAATTTTAGCATTTGTGTGATTAGAAAATACGCAATTACGTGATTATAAACGAAATTTCAAAATAATCATTGTCAGGCATTATGTGTTTCATGTGATGAAGCCTTCAAGGTTTATGCAAGGAAGCCTAGAAACATATAGTACAGCAAGCATAATAAATAGCCTTTTACCTTCAAAGTAAGTGGCAGAAACTCTAATAACCCTAGGGTAGGATGGAAAGCTTATAATTAATAGCCTGTAGTTTTCTAGGTTAAGGCAACAAGCCTAGGACCAAAGCAGAGTGGAAAGCTAGTGAGAAATAACCTATCGTGTTGTACATTGCGCTCCTTGTAAAAGCTGCTCTTTATACTTGACATCCCTGGACGACAATTAAGTTGTTTTTCACCAGTAGCACTTCAAGATTTGCCATCAGGACCTTCAAGACCCGTAGGCTAAAGTGAAAAGTTTTGTAGAAATAGCCTGTATAGTTTTTAAAAAAAATGTTAAAAACTGGGTTAAGCTGCTGAAAACTTAACTGAAACTAAACTGAAACTAACTGCGGCAGTTTAGTTTCAGTTAAGTTTTCAGCTGTTTAACCCAGTTATTAACAGTTTTTTTAGAAACTATAGTGCTGAAATTAGTCAGGAGATATGAGTCTCAAAAATTTAATAGCCTGTATAGTATTTAAGTTTTCAAATCTACCCAGGCTAGGCTGGAAGGCTTATAATGAATAGCCTATTGTTACATTTTTAAGACTCATGACTTCTGTCTAATTTCAGCACTAGTTTTCAAAAAAACTGTTAATTAACTGGGTTAAACTGCTGAAAACTTCTAGCAAACAAACTGCCAACGTTTCGCTAACTATATTGAAAGCTTCCTCGCGGCGATTGTCCGGCAGATTATACGTGTACAAGAACTTATTGAGGGGAAACCTATATTATATTCCATATTTAAGTTCTTGTGCACTTATAATCTGCCGGACAATCACCCCAAGGAAGCTGTCAATATAGTTAGCGAAACGTTGGCAGTTTGTTTGTTAGAATTTTTCAGCAGTTTAACCCAGTTAATTAACAGTGCTTTTGATATAGCCTGTTGTCTTCAAGGTTTTTACAAGCAAGACTAAGGTCAACAGGCTAGGTTGAAAAAGTTTAGTAGAAATAGCCTGTATGGTCTTCAAGTTACGAAGCCTGCCAGGCTAGGGTGGAAGGCTTGTATTAACGAGCCTGCAGACTTGATGGTTGGTGCAAGCTAGACGAAGACCAACAGGTTAGGATGGAAGGTTAAGTAGAAATAGCCTGTAGTCTTCAAGGTGTGTGACAGCGAGACGAAGACCAGCTGACTGGGGTGGAAGGCTTATTATAAACAGGCTGTACCACCTCGCAAAATGTCCAATGCACACAAACACGCGTTGTGAAATTCATCCTCCCTTTCGTCATCGTGTCGACGCATCCAGGGTGCAGAATTTCACACTCGAATTGGAAATCGCCACAGATGAAAATTCATGAGTATAACCGGAGATTAAAGCTGACCCGAATTAAATTTCTATATTAAATTTGCGGACATGATCGCTGTCATTGAAGCTTGATGTGAAATTGATTTTAGTGTCAGTGGTGCTGCCGTTTGACTTTGTGTAAACAATGTCCTTTTGTTCATGGTGTACGTCAATCAATGTGAGTTGTTTTGATATGATTAAGATTAACGGATTTATATCCTGCCAGTCGTGAATTTTGTTAATTATCGTTAAAAAACCATGGGTTCTGTTTGTTTTAACGACATCTCTTTACAGTTATGATTTTAATGCGAATAATAATCGCAGATTTAATTTATATTATGTCTTGGATGTTTTTTAGTACACCGCTTGCATATTTATCAGCACCTATCTCCTGCTTTAACATCCATGCAATCATTATTTCATAGCTTTTTTAGGTTTACTATCGCCACTTAATTATTTTATAATTATTACTAGCGAGTAGCGATACATTAAGATTGTTCCATGAATGCTGTAAATTTTAATCTCGTTACCCCTTCTGAAAAGTAAATCCCCTGCAAGCAAGCTTAAAAGTTTCTTCCCAAATCCGTGCATCAAGATCACAAGTCATATCTCCAAAATCTGTCGTATGAAACCATAAAAAGCTTATTTTGTTCAATTTTACGAGTGCAGCTCTTAACCTAACTCCCTTTCATTGCAAAGTCATACTGCATATTCTCCCCCTCTCTCTCTATCTCTACACAATGAGAGTAAAAGAAATTTTACTACACGTTTTTTGTATGAATTTTTATAGTTCCACGCCTCGGTATTTATATCGGTAATTTGGCTCGGCTCGCTCTTCATGTGCACGGAGATTATTCATATTTTTTCGGTTGCGCCGTAAAAAAGTTCGCGCGCCTGCAACGTTTTTTCGTCTTCTTTTACGATACGTCGAATTAAAACTGAGAGAGATATTTCTGTTTCATGGCAAAGATACGCCAAGATACGCCAAGATACGCGGCAAAACAATGGAAGAGTGTGTTTGTTTAATGCATTCATTTGCGCGGAAACAATAAAAATCTCTTTAGGGAATGGAGTTAGGAGTTCGCTTTCAACTATAAAGATTGGCCGCGCTCGTTTTTAGAAATTGTGTATATCTTTCAATGAGGAAACGTTAGTGCATTTGGGTGATAACTTAGCGTTGTCACAATTGCCTGAGGGCTCCAGTTTACGGGAAAAGCTGAAAGGATGTCGTAAAACAACACGATATTCCGGCTGCAGTTCAGCTAGAAAATCCAAGAGAGATTTTCTGTACTACATTTTACAAAAAATTACGATGATATTGTTTGCGCCTTTGGTGACCAAAAGAGGTCTTGAGATGATTAAACGCCTTAGCTGTGGAGGGGGGAAATATTATCAGAAAGGACTCGGCCCGAATCCTAGGTAGAAGAACTTGCCCGGCATTTTTGTGGAAATTTTTTAATGGAAATCCTTTAATACTTATTCTGCATCTGGTACTCTCCAAATTTCCTTGGCCCTCTTGGGCTCAAATTATAGGCTAAATGACATGGGTTTCAGGAAAACTACACTTTTAGATTCCGAGAATTTCCATGCTAGACTTCCAAAAGTGCACTGCATCTCTGAATATCTACACAAAGCCGGTATACATTTTCTATACAGAGCCCCCCCACCCCAAGTACAATCAAATATAGAAGGCCAGCAAACCGCCAGTGCAGATTATATTTCGGTATAAACGAGTAGAAAAAAAATGCAAATATTTTTCCCCAACCTAAAATGGGCAAAATTACTTCGAGCCTCCCAATCCCCGGTCCGTCACTGATCTCCATTCTGACAGCTGCTGACCGCACAGCACTTTTCTTCCTCTAAATCTGGTCGCGTCCAGTTTTTTGTCCCGTAAGCCGCACGATGCCAGATCTTCTGATAGAGCACGCCGGTTTCAGCTACGATAATCCCCCTGCGTTATCAGACTCGATGAGCATTCAGTCGACAACACAGCACTGTTAATCTCGGATTAAACGACAGCCCCGAGTTACCTGGTGGTTTGAACAGGAATTAGCAAATGACGATGATGGATTGGCACACTTCCAGCGTGTATTTTTCAAGATCAAGGAGTGTGGAAGCTACAACTCATGCGTCACAATTGCCAGCAGCTTACTTAAGCTGCATTTAAGCTTCAGCGTGGCTTAGCTTCAAATTAATTAGCAATTAAAATCGATTAATATCTCTGTCATTAAGGTTCAGACGATAAGCATTGAAATTATTTGAAACATATGGGCGGATGTTTTAGTGGTAACTTAAGATTTTAGCGGTCCGCTTACAAAAATTCGCGACATCGAATAGGTGTTTATTTTATTTTATTTTATTTAAATCACTGTGTGACATATACAAAATTCATAAAAAGTATTACATTTGTAATACTCATGTCTTCTGTCTAATAAAAAGCATTGTTTGTCAGTGTGAATACTAGTATTTCAACGGATTGATAAGTTTTAAAATACTTGTCGCCTAACCACGTGCTTGAAAATGCCAGTCACATGTGGACGTCCCCCAACCCACAATCTTGAACACGATTTTTTGTTTGGTACACATAAATAAAGTTCGTTTTGAGTTAGCTTCTTTGTAATAACGGTTCATTAAATCATCTGATGCTCGTTAATTCCTCCTCGAAGTAGTTTAATTACTCGGCACGCTTGCGCAGGACGTGCGGCTTCTGTTCGGGAGATCACGTGTCACGTTGGACCGACCGACATGATTTCCTGCTAGGCTGCTACAAGATCACGTTGCATGCCGTAGCTGTCATCAAACACAGCTCTAGTCGGAAAAACGACTCGTTCCTTTGAATTATGTCCACAATAGCACACACATATTCAAGCGTAGCATGACATATGATTTCATCAGAACATTTTGTTTAAGGCTCGAGAGTACCACCCATGGATTATGACGTGTAGATGAATTTTGGTATACCTCTGCTGGCGTTAAGATAGCCTATAAGCGACAATATTAGAGATGAAATAACACACTTGGTCAATTCGTAAGCCGTTTTTCAATATTTTGACCAAAATCGCCCCGAAGGGCTGCCGTAGCTGCTCAATTTGAGGCTTTTTAGAGAGCATAACAGAAAATGAAACCACATTTGAAGAACGTACTTCCGAATAGACCTAGTTTATTCTTTTGTCTTTAACTTCCTCGCTTACTATCATAGGCTATCTTCAACGATAGAGCCAGCAGAGGTATATGATAGGACTGATCAAGGTTTCTTGCGAGGCTCACCATGCTAGCATCGGTGCTTCGCCAATTTCTGTCGAGGGGATCTTCCCTCTTAACTTTTGAAATCTGCGAATACAAAAGAAAGGTTCGCTAAATTAGGTGTTATGATGAAACTTATATTTTGCCAGAATAGAATATTTCTTAGATATGCCGCCCTCCGGGGGATATATAATATTGCGCCACCCAAAGCTAGGAACTACGTCAACGTCTGAAAATCAAATTAAAGCATGAAATGTTTCGGAAAATTTGGGTAACCTTTGAAATCCGACTACAAAAGAAAGTTCCGCTGATTATGCTTTACGATGAAACTAATATTTTGCTAGAATGGTTCAATTCTCGGATGTCCAGGGCCAGAGGTAATATTTCGCAACCCGAAATTCAACATTACGCCTTTATCTAAAATTGAAAGGACCTGCAGTCCGCTCGGTGTAATAAAAGCATTACGCTAAGCTCGGCAGAGCTTTTACAAACACAATTATGTCAACATGAAGGCAGCATGTGCATACAAAAAGTCATTAAATCAAGATATACGATACGGAGCTACAGTGAAGAGTAATACGCTATGTGATGCACAAGCTTACATGTGTGGTGCATGGTTTAAAAATATATATCTAGTAACCCGCAAGAGTTGCGCTCAGCCCCCACCCATCGCTTTCAACAAACAAGAATAATGTAAATACTAGCGAAAATAGAAATAGATTCGAAATTAACTTTCGTTTTTGTTATATTTCCACGTGTCCAAAATGTCAGAGAGATCTATTAGGCAGTCTTACATGGTTGAATGCATTTAGAGAAGAGGCTGTTGTATTTTAGTTGATTACCTTACTCAATGTTAACTATCCACACCTGCAGAAACTATTTCTTTGCACGTGCAATTGAGCAGAGACTTATATTTTGTTTTGGACGAGTTCGCATCTACCGCGAAGGCTTCGAATGTATGTTGCCAAGTTTTTTTTTCAGTGTTGAAACCCATCTTTGCTTACTATACTGTTTAGTTTTAATTGCTCTTAATTGCGCAATGGATGATTACCTGTGAAGCTTTCATCTACGTTGAATTTTTATATCAACCAATTTATTTTCATGGATCGTTACATATCTTCAATAGACCATCGCGGATGTATCTTTAAGCGTGGTTAATTCTTTCCAGAATTTAGCCCGTTCTCTTAAAAACTTGTCTCAATTTAAGGGTCATCCAATTATGATTGACGCCCTAGTTTTTAGCAGAAATTATGAAAAAGAATACTCTAACTGGAAACTCAAATCAAATGACAACAAAAACAACCTTGAAGGCTAGCCCATGCAAAAGTTAAGTAATTTATCTACAAGCTGCAAGCTGCTCATAAAATACGTTTCTGACTTCGCTAACAAATGGATTCTGTGTGAAGCAAAGCTAGGAGAAGAATATCGCTGCAGATAATAAATAACATAAATTGTGGTCTTGAGTAAAGATTCTTCACATTCTTGTAAAGCTTGGTTGTAAATGAGATATTGGCAATAAAGCCAGGATGGTTCAGACAACGAAATTAATGGGAGTGTTTTTCTTTAATTTCTTTTTGTTTGCCTTAATTTGCTGTTTGAAAACTAAGCGTAAGAAGTCTGGAACATACCATGAAGAAAACATTTGTAATGCGTTGAGCCTATCGTCAAAATTAGTATAATCCTGGCGAAATCACGCCTCTACAGGCGCGAAAAAGATGTTTAATATTTTAAAAATATTAGAAGCTTCGAAACCCGAGCTCCTTTTTAGGACCGAAAATCTCATCAGCACAGAGCAATACCGCTGAACCAATCAAACAAGGCTCTGAAAATCACCCTCAAACTATTGGAAAAATCCCTAAATGACGTTAAACATGCCTGCTATTTATTTGAAAAGAACTATAAATAACGGTAAAACAGAATTTTTTGTCATAAAAATAAAATGAATAGGGCGAAAATATGTAGCTTAATTTTGAACTATTTAGATTATTTGACTTAATTAACTTCCTGGATGACGTGAAAAATGCGAATTATTAATTTGAAAAAAAACCCCAAAATGACGTTCGCTTCACATATTTTTGTTATCTGTTGAATGTTTTAAACGTTTGGTTGAAATAAAAAAAAAACGCTTAATACCTCGAGCGAAAAATGTTGCATTATTTTGAACTATTATAACAACATCAACATCGCCTCTGAAAGCATCAGAACATAGATGACAATAACCCCCCAAATAACACACCTCCGAATCACTTACACACAGCCTCCAGACCAATTAAAATCCACCGATGACACATACCACCCATCTAAAACTAGTAAACATATCGACGTCACCTCATTAAAGAACGACGCCCCCAATTAGGTGCCGAGACTGCCGTCCTTACGTGCATATGATTGCGATGCTGTAGCATGTGTGGTCTGTGAATTGTCGTTGCATGCTCTCTAAATCAGCACCACATAAGTAGAGATTCATTGTTGTCCCGCCTGCAGCTTCCCATAGCGCGTCGCGACGCCACGGACGCCGAACGACGCGCTAGATGAACGAGATTTATTGCCTGCTGGAACCCAGGGGCGGGACAGGCGTTTGTTTTGCTGGGAATTTCGGCTATCAGTAGAAGAGATAAAAATAGTAAGGTGACATTTAAGATAGATTTTTGGAGTATTTTTTTTATAGATATGCATACACTTTTCAGTTCTCGCTTTTTTATGCCGTGATTTTCAAGTTTTTTGTGTGATTGTAAGTGTTAATAAGATGAAATCTAGGGGCACGCTTCCCCGAACAATTGGGAGTGATTTTTGTCCAATCAGAAACATTTCGGAGCCGCTACTGGAAATAAACTTACTTTAAGCGATGGTGTTGGCCTCGGCTAGTCTACATTCATGCGGTCATAAGTTGGTTATACGTTCAGTTGAGCTGGTTAAGTGAATTAACTATATTTGTCGTAATAGTTCTAACATTCTTCTACCAAAAAATATGTCTTATCAATAATGCTACTGACGTGGTTTACCTAGAAACTTTACCTGCAATATAATTTTCAACACAGTTTTCAGTGGGTTTAATATGTGTTTAATAAGATGTACTCTGTGTTAATTTTCTTATTTCCTCTCTGCCACAAGCCAGGATACGCTAAGTAGCGTTGTTTTCAAACGGTGAAAAGTTTTTGCATCTTCAAATGTGTGCAATAAAACAGCGTTACAAATATGTGTAGGCCCTCTTAATCTATCCGTATTATGTTCTGAATGTAATACTTGCCAAAAAGAACTGCTTCAGTCAGAGAAAATGGCCAAGCATATCATTGTATTCCCAGTTTATGAGAGAATGGCATTGCATTCAGTAGGTCATGAAAATACGAACTACCGCCAAGAAATGTACATAGACTTTTCTCCAAACTTTCCTTCATCCGATCAGACGTCTCCCCAACCACCCCATCCCTAACAACTCACCCTAACATTTTTTATTCACAAGCCCATGGCCCTGATGTTTATTAATTTGACAGTGTTTTATCACAGTATAAATAACAGTAATCGAGTCGACGTGATCTATTGGTTCTCCCAGTACCTACCCCTACTCGCTGTTCTCGAACTGTTAGCATTCCTCTTGGGGGATGCCCGACTAGGACGTTGTCCAACAGATTAGGCCAGCACACTGACAAGTGATGTATGGAATGCCAGTGACCAATGTCCAGTATTCAACACACTCTCTGGGATCGTGTTATCTTATTCGGGAAGCAACTTTACGACTCCCGAGGGGACGTTGCTGTTTCATTTATTATTTACTGCGCAATCGGGAATTGGGTTTTATCAATTTCGTTCATCTTCTGGTTCCGTTTTACAAGACGTTTTGTCTTTTTAAGTGAGCGCTTTTCTTGTGGAGGTATTGTGTTTGCTTCGCTGGGAGTTGGGATTGTTGCCTTTCTAGTTCTTTTGTATTTAAATAAATGTCAATTTAATCTAAGCTTTTGACAAGGATTACATATTTCAAGCCATAATCAAGCCATTTTAAGCATATTTAAATATTTATATTTACGGCTAACATTAATTTGAAGAACATTAAAATCACTTCAAAAATACCTGCCTTATACTCGAAGACTCGAACCCCGGACATTTTGCTTGCATGGCAACTGCTCAATATTCTTAATATTCTTAAAATCTATGCATTTTTAAATTTATAATTTCCGCAAGTTCAAAGATTTTGTGATAATTTGTCTTCTTATTTTGTGTTTCTTGTTTCGGGTAGACAACACGTACACCCAACTTGACTGAACTGCAGACATGTAGATGTAGACAATATATGCATGTAATTATATTCAATTTAACTTTTTTAAAGTCACGCAAATCAAATTCCTCTCGATCATTTTTTCTCCAATCCATACCTATCTCTTAATGTTCGAAGACGCGATCTTTTTTCACCCATTCACGACTATTCTTTCCTTTTGTGACCTCCTCTGCACTCATACTTTTGTTGTGTTGTTATGACGGCCATTCCTCCAGCGGACTACATTCCCCACTGCATTGCCAGAACCTGAGGTCTTCCACGGGACTTGATGTGCTTCTCTCGCTAGGTTCATGGTTTGACCCACTCAATAACCACAATTTATCAAGAGATTATAACGTTACAGGATGAGTGGGGATCTGCTGGAGGGCGAGCCGCCATCGGGGCTCCGGTTTACTTGACATACACTGTACGTGTACTAATGGAAACGCCATTTTTATGTTTCGTTGCAACAAAAATAAACTTATATCCTAGCTTTGGAATTCGTTTTTCATATTTTTAGCTTAGTTTCAAACATTCGCTTACGAATAAAACTATAAAAATATCATCTGAATATGCAATAACTCAAGCGTGGGGACGTTTTAAAATATTGAGAACGGTAGTACGTTAATGTATATAGCTCTGTGCCAACATATTTTCTGTTTCAAATTGAGAATACATTTTTCCTCTTGCTTTGTTTAGAACCGAATTATGTACATGCGAAATATTTCAAAAATTGCTATATAAATTAGCTCAAGTCGAGCGTGTATACCTCGTTTTGCGAGTAAATCAACCTTAATAAAATAAAATGCAAGGAGTTTTTTAAAATTGCAACGCTATAAATTATCCACGGAATGCCTTTGTGCTGTAAGCAAATCCATCTGAGAACGCTGAAAAATACAGGAAAGAATTCAAATCTATCTCAAATTGAATTTATGAGCAGCCCTCCTCAAGTAAAAAATTACTCATACCATTTCTTAGCTCAACTCGCATCCACTTAAAACTAACAAATGTTACTGAATAATTTAGATAATACTATTATTACTCAAATTTCTTCCAAGGGGTTTATTTCCTCTCCAAATCGATTGGAATAATGGCTTCAATTTCCGCACGATCAACCAAAGAAATGCGACTGCCTTTCTGTTTGTTGTCTTAGCTTATGACTCGCAATGCAGACGAGTCATCACGTCTCATTACCTTCTACTCTCCTTTCTCCCATTCTGTTCCACCCTTTCGAGCAGAACTATGCAGCCATCTCATTTCTGCTTATTTTATGCATCAACACATGTTGTCAGCTATCTCACTCCCTCTGCTATGTAAGGTAGCTAGCTACATGTAAGGTTTTTAACGTAGTACGAGTGAGTTGGTTTGGGATGGCTTCATGCAACTGCTTCTGAGCGTCTCCTCTCAGCACTGCCTTTGAGGTATTCCGCTCAGATCAAAGAGAATACTGACGATAGGTAATATGCAGAAACGTATAAAGCAATATTAATAGTAATAACAAACCATGTTGATGGGATGTACAATACACATATCGCTTTGCTCATGCCGAAGACAGATTTTGTACTGTTGCGTTTTACAGTGTCTCCATACGTTGCTTTAATCTGCTGCACAATAGATGTACGTGCAGATAACAATTGGATTCCATTACCTTTGCTGCCTTACAAAGTGGAATGTAAAGCTTAAAAAGAAGTACCTTGTCAGTCTTTTTGAGTCTGTTATACGATTTGCTACTTCGTAAACCTAATTTAAACGGTGGAGGCGCCAAGTTTTTTCCCGAAGTACAAGCTGCCAGTGCACTAAACAAAATCCGGATTTTATCAGCTTATAATCCAAGTTTAAACTATGTTCATATTCTTGAGTATCACAGGGAAGATGGCAAGGACAATATTATTACCAAGTTTAAACCTGAAAATGTTATCGATACTCGATAACATTAAAGGTTTATGCTGGGAGGTAACATTATTTTAAGGGAAATATTAAGTCTGTCATTTTGTGGTGGTGAAAGGGTGGGGGTCGCATTTGCGGGAGGATTTTTAGTGTATTGGATTGGGTTTTCAGTATCTGATTAGCGATCAGTTTTTCAGTAGCCATGTTTTAACGATCACTGCATCGTATTGGCTGTTACCATAGTGATAACAAGCAAAAACGAGCTGTTAGTATGTAGCTCACGGAGCTACAGGCAGAGTCATCTGGATTCATTCGTACAGTATTATTCTTGGTGCTTACGGCAGAAGAGCGATGATCTTACGGCAAGGTGAATGAAGAAAAATGAAACGTTGCAGTTCTCTCATGAAAAAACTTGCCATTATTTTCCAGTCAAGGTTACCTTAGCCAAGCTTTATTTGACTGGATCAAAATGAATATCAATATTGGGATCAAGTGCCAAAACTGTGTGGCTTATTCCCATGCAGTTTGATCGTCCAATCACAAAATATCAAATTTGACTTTACGTATTAGACTAATTATGATGCCCCGCTTTGTCATGGGCTTTGTAGGTTGTGTTTTTATTCACAATTTGAGGTTAGAACATATAGATTTATCATGAATGAAATCTTGCAACAGATTTTTGAAGGTAGATTTGATGGTAGTTGCAGTAGAAGATAACTTATGTGGAAAACACTCGAAAAAAATACTTGAATTCAACGTAATTTGTTTCATTCTTTGCGTGTGTTCTGTGTTGTTTCTGGTTTGCCGATGGTTATTTTAATACACGAACACGTTTTTTTCAGTTTATCTATCTGTTTCATCAGGACCTCGACCAACTTCAAAGAGGTGTCTTATTCAAAAAACTTATTACAAACTGGGCTGATTCCTTAACATTCAACCCTGTTTTTAATCAGCTATCTTTGCTAACTAGTGCTAAGATTAGGAGCATAGACAAGGGTACAAAGACCGAACGGTTTGGCATGTTGGATACTCCGGTTCTCGTGAGATCACCGAAGTTAAGTAACATTGCGGTGGACCAAAGGTTGGATGGGTTACCATCCATACCAAGGTCCATTTCTGTTCGGGAGAGAGGCTGGAGGGTTTGAAGTTAGTGCGACAGCTTCAATCCCC
>QKMV01002281.1:0-13680 GCA_003287335.1 Lednia tumana
AAAGGTCCGGGGTTCAAGTCCTCGAGTAAGCAGGTATTTTTGAAGTGATTTTAATATTCTTAAAATTATAAATA
The DNA here is from genome assembly GCA_003287335.1 of Lednia tumana. NCBI lineage: Eukaryota > Metazoa > Arthropoda > Insecta > Plecoptera > Nemouridae > Lednia > Lednia tumana. The sequence continues at coordinate 75 of QKMV01002281.1, forward strand.
GCCACGTAATTGGCTTTAAAAGTTTATTCCTTGTCAATAGGGATACCTTTTTGACGCGGATTTACCACTAGAATTCAAGAGGTAATGAGCGTTGTGGGATCTTGAACGCTAAAAGAAAAGCATTGATGCCACAGCATTGATTGACTCTGGAAAACCTTTTTCTAGTCGTCCTTTGATATGAAATGACGACTGCCGTGGCTAAGACTCTTCGTAGAAGATACACCAGTGACAGTCATTTACCAAGCCCAGTAGCCGCGTGGCTAGCGCATCTGCCTTACATTTGAGAGGCCCCAGGTTCGATCCTGACGGCCGATTATCCTGGTTGTGTTGCCCGTGCAATCTCATGGCCATTTCCGACAAATGCTGAAATAGTTCTTCTAGCAACATAGAACGGCCAGTCGCTCCCATTACGTTCCTGAGCGTTGATCAACAACACGCCACAACAACAACAACAAGAACAACAACAACACGCGCAGTATTAATCAACAAGCAATAATGAATTCTTTGGCAGGGACTTCTTGGGAATTCTTTAGCAGATTCAAAATATAATCGGTCGTTAAAAAAAATGACTACGCCTGAATGGCTGTTGAATGGACTTTTCAGTTCTTAATTGGCTAGTGAAATCCCGAACCTGTATTATGATAAATTGAGGTGTATATATAAAAATAAACACACGATTCGTGGAGAGGTAAGTTGTGAGAAAGAGAGGTCCAATAACTCACTAATTTATATTCACATAATTAAAGTGATTTCTTGTTTGTTTCGTATGTTTCGATTGGATTGCTAGTTTCAAAAAGTTACTATTGTTCTAAAGTTGGTCATATGCAATGGTTTTTTACATTTCGAACACAAAGTTAACCCAATTTGACAAATGAACCTATATATTAAGAAATAATGTTGCGCTATGCTTTTACTAATCATTCGGCTTTAGTCGGGCTTTATAAATAACATTTTTGTTACAATTTTTGTTTTAGGAGCTCAAGGAGTTATTGCATAGACCTAAGATAGTTAAAAGCTCACCAGTGGATAAATCAATAGTGAGTCCATTCTTATGTCATGAAATAATAAGTTGCTCATAGTTTAACATCTCCGACTAACAAATTTATTAGGGTTCCTTTGCAATGCTTTGGTGGCTGGGCTATAATAATAATAATTTTAAATTCCACAATAGAACATTTCCTAGAGACAAATAAGACTGTCAGTGTAAGCTTATTTTTAGAATATGCTAAAATTGTTCACCTCAATTGGGATTTAAAGCCGGGATTTGAGCATTTCCGGTACAGCTGCATTGACCGCAATGCTACCGAGGAGATTAATCGACGTTGCTCTTTTGGTTCATTATTAATTTAGTTTTTTCCAAAATGCTCACATACTATATTCCCCATACTGCTCAAAGACGTGTGTAAAACGTGCGCATTTCACTAAAAGGACTGTAAGCTCACAAACATACTTTTGACTTCTTTGACTGTACAGATGGCATCTTTCTATCAATTGTTCCCCCAAAAATGTTATTCTACCACAAATAAAGAAACGTATTCGATGTATTTCCCCAGCACGGTGGTGTGGTGACTCATTCAGCACCATCAACGACGGCCGCAACGACCTCAGCCGAAGAAAAGCCTCAGCGTAGCACCAGCAACAACAACAGCAACAGTGGCAGGAGAACGTACAACCGAGCAAACAAGGCTCCCGCCCCCGTCCAAGAGGCCACCGTCGAAGTGGAGGTTACGAAAAAACCTCCTGCGGCGAGCTCCTTCAACAGAAGGTTCTCAGCTAGGGCCAAGCCGACGAGCGCTCCTGTAGTTGCGGAAGAAGAGGTTGATGAAGATGTCGAGGAACCGCCGCCAAATCCGAGGGCAGCCAAGTCATATAGGGGAGGACGGAGATCGTAATTCGTTTTAGGTTATTAAAACTGAATATTTGTGTTTTAGCTTCTAAATAACATGACAAAGTATTTTTTACAGTATTTGTAAGATTCTTTGAGGCTAGAAATAAATGGAATCAGAAGTCTAATTCATTGTTGTTGTTTAGACGTTAGAGCAAGTGCATTACGAGGTTTACAATTCAAAAGTGCTGCTTAGTTCAGAAGGTTAATTTTTTAAGCAGGATTTTCACTCGAGATGCTGAATTGAAGGAACGCAAAAGAAATGGGGCGATGCAGCGAAAATATTCTAATTTGTGGTTGACAATAAAATGAAAAGTTTTTACGTACACACCCAATGGTGATTGTTATTTTTTATTACTAGACAAATGAACCCCATAAAGAAAATGTAAAACCATGGATTAAGTAAAAATTTGAGCCAGTTTTACAACTTTTCTTAACCTTGAGTTAAGAGGTAATCCTCAGAAACAAAATTAATCCCTCGAATGTGATTGGCTGTTTCCATGGCGATAGCAAGTTAATCCTAGGAATAGCGTTTAACTCAGAGTTAAAGAAAATTGTAAAACAGGCCCTTAGAATGTGACATTTTATGATTTTTGAGGAGATTAATTTAAAGTGTTCTTTTATGAGGAAGTTCTATTTTCCAGTAAATTTGCATATCAGTATTCCTGAACCAACCCCAAAGCTCCACGTAACTTCCACCTAAAAATTGGGCACAAGAAGGTAAATTTTTACAATAGTACGTTTATTCCATGCTCTTGCCAGACTACCCCGATTTCGGGTTACAGATCATAAAAAAGCACGTTATCATCCCGTAAACAACCTTAGAATAGATCCAATCCGTAGATCCGATAAGCAAATTGATATACTTTCCTTCTTAAATGAGTGTCATCTTCGTAATATGTCGGACAACTTACAGGTAACCTCATTTCAAATTTAGAATGTAGCTATAAGTGGTGTGAATTCACATTGACAATGATCAAAAGAGTTCATTTCGTAAGAATGACTACATACTTGAAATCAACAACATCTGGTAATTACTTGTCTTGTTCAAACTTACGCTAATTGTGACCTTTCTAGATCAAAAACGACATGAAAAAAATGTAACATCGAAAGTATGATACTTCGATTTCGCTTTGGCATTTCCAGAAGCCCGGAGGCAAGGTTGTCTGCTTGTCAAGAAAGAACCTGGCAATTTATGACCTTTATTGGGTGTCAATGCACAGTTGTCTTTGACTCATTTTCAAAACCGAAAGGACAGACATTTCAGACGCCCACTTACCAATTACAATGTCAATATAATAACATATGAATTCAAGATACTAATTATTTATCTGACACGGGTACGACATAATTGATCATATGCATGGTCGTTTTTTAATCGGTTATACACAGTAGCTTTCATTTAAAATCACGTTCATTGATTTAAAAAATGTGTGATATTTCACAGTTTTCTTTAGTTTGGTATTTATTTTTAAAGTCAAAAGAGAAATTATTTACTGTCAAGAAAAAATTACTTTTATGTAGTTTACAAAGTTAGTAGTTATAAATGATAAACCAGACAGAAGGAATGCCATTTGTGAAAAATCAAACACATATGCAATCCAATTCCGCAGTATTTTATTCTGAGCATATGCAGCTTCAAATACATTCAAGTGTTCCAAACATATAACCTCTAGGGGTATGATTCTCTAAGTTTCGACCATAGAATATCGACTCATTTCTCCCTTCACTTTCGTCTTTTGAATACAACACTCGATCGAAAATTCAGCATGACCTCGATAAGATATTATAATTGAAACTAAAGAGCAATTAAAACTAGGCCATATACCTAAAATAACCTGCGATTGGTCTAAATCTAAGTTCCTCTTCAGTCAACGTCATAATTTCAAATATATTTTCCGGTCTAGGTGCAAATGCTTCCTCTTCATTTTGATGAAGTCGCGTTCAAAGCTTTCAAAACTGTACTTTTTCTTGTTCAGCCTACAGACCATGATAAAAGAAGTAGTTTGCCGTCTCATTAGCTTATGTTACTCCAAAAAACCCTGTTTTGTTTGTTAAGCATCTCTTCGAGCTCAATCGAAAGTGAATAGTAGTAATAAAATTGGAACGCAAATTCCAAAACGCCCTTCGAAATGGGTTAATCCTCGACGTTGCATCGACAGGCGTTTAGATTACTACCGATTTCGTTCGCGGAATTTGTTATTCATCTACTATGGTATTGGTGTATTTTTTTGTTTCGTTTCTGCACGCCCACAACTGATGTGATCTTTCGTGGGACGAACCATGGACGAACACTCAAGTGTTACAGCACTTTTATTAGTCCATCGTCGATAATTATGTGGAACATTTTAGGGAGCTGACGTTATTTAGAATCTTGAAATCGAATTGGAGCTGAATTGAAGATGGGAATTGAAATTTGAGCAATTGAATTGTATTGAAAAACATCTGACAGCTAGAATTTTATGGGGCCAATTTTTGAAAGTATAAAGTTACAGACATTTGAGAACAAAATAATTTTATTCGCCGATATTGCCTTCATTGTAATATCCACCAAATGATTAAGTTAACGGAAATATTGTACAATTTAGGACACAACTGTACATTTTTTGTGTCTAAATGTTGATAAGAAGCTAAATGAAATTCTCAAATGATATTATTCTTGTCACGAATTTCAATGTCATAGCTTACACCGACGATATACTATCAAGAGTCAGTGAAAATGATCCATAAGAATAGTGTAAATGTATATTTAATTGTCGTTAGAAAGTGTGCTGACCTTTTTGGCAGAATCCGCATCCTTGGCAATAGCCAAATAATTCATTTTTTAAATTAAAGGCATGGGATCAAGAAACCTTTCTAGTGGGCACCAAAGGCTCGCGATATTATCACCATCAATTACCGATGAGAAAGTGTGTAGCTTGAGCGGCCTTGAAACTGCGCTGTATTGCGAATTGCAATCGGCCAGACTACTGTTCATGCTAATGCGACTGACGATTGAGCGGATATTTTAAACAAAGCCAAACACTAGCGATCTGGAACCGAAGAAATTGATAATCATACTTGATCTCGTTTGTACTGAGAGTGATAATCTCTAATTTCAATTCACCAAGCTTCAGTGACGTTCGAAATTTTATTCACTGAAATTGGACCCTCTACCTGGCAATGGCGATATCGAGCCCCGATTTTTAAATAGCCGCCGCCCTAGAAGTGAACAGTCCGTTATCAAAGTCATCACCATGTGAGTAGTCAAATAGACGCAGTGGTTTAACCAGCCGAGTACCTTTTGAATCAGCACATTACGCTTGCTTTTCAGAGACTCGTTAAGACTTAACAATCCGTTTCCTAGTCATCACCATGGCAACGACCAGTCAGATGCCAAGATTTTTTCTTACTACTGAAAAACTGAGAGAAATAACGAGTATGTAACAGCGCCACTTGTGACTGAGCAGATTAGCTGAAAGCAGAGAACAATGAACATCCCCTTTTGGCTATGATTGCTCGCTGATTGATGAAATGCCATCAAACTATACCTACACCTTTCGGTAAACTTTTGTCACAGGTGCAACGCTGAGATTTTAATGGATCCCATTATTATTCAGACGACAAAGTAGTGAGAGTTTTCAGTACACATAGAGAGAGAGTGCTCTTGAATAACTGAACATGACATGAAACAATACTATACATCGGCTATAAGACGCACTGATTCGGTGGCCAACTCAAACAAAAGGTATTTTGTTCGCTCGAATAGTTGCTAAAATGAATTGTGACATCAGATCGCAGGAACAAGGCTGTGGTTCGATCCCCGATGCCTACAAATTACAGTGAATAATGACGTGACTTTTCCTGTGATTTTAGTTATACGAAGCAGCTCCTTTCTCAGCTTCCACGTCGCCAAACCAGAAATTGCAAAGCTCGGGTGTTAACAAATCTGAAATCTGTCTAAGAAAAAAATGTACCATCCCTCCTTGAAGTAAATTCACACGAGAAGCAAAGTTCGAACTTGTTATTCTTGAGCGATTGAAATCTAGGAAGCATTAGCAATTTGAAAGAAACAATGAAACCAGATCACGAAACAAATCATTCTGTTCATCATTATTATAGACACCTTTCAAATCTGATTTAATCGCACTGCACGAACGATGCTTCGCTAGCCGCGTGAAATGCAAATGTCAGATTATAAAACAGTTCGCAAAACGTGTTGATAATTATTTATGTAACGCAAAACAATTCTGCAACAGTGATTAAAAAACAAATAATACCGCAATCGACATAAAAACAAATTGTTTCCTTATTTGAAAATATTACAAACGAAAAAATCTTTCAGTGAACGAGGACAGGTACCTAATACCTACCGAACGAAAACCATGAAAACACCAAGAATGGAAACCCAACAAGAAAAAGTTAAAATATTATCTACTAGCCTATTTCGCACGCCGGCTGGGTGGACTCCAAATCGAGAGGACAACATGAACGTTTTTCTTTATATGTAGCACCATATTACATTTTCTTGATAAATTAGAGAAAATTTGAACTTTGAATGTAGAAACTATGCAAGCAATTCAAAAGATCTGTGGAAAAAACGGAAAAGTGAATTTTTCGAAAAACCGACAGTGTGTTGCGCGGGGTGCAGGGGGGATTAACACAAAAAGTTTCAAAGTGTGATGCACCTTTTAGTTTCCAATACATTCGCGTACCTAACGCGCGTTATACATGCCCACGTACTTAGAGTTTATTTATTTAGACTTTGGAAGAGTCATTTTTTCAATTCCGATACAAAAAAAAAATCTGCCGCTCTTCAAATCAGGTTGGATTGCGATTGAAGCTGCGACCATACATTTAACTGGACCATTCGGAACAAATTTAATTCATAGGGCGTGCGAACTAAGAAGCAAATACAAATGATCTACAATAATGATGTTATCAATCATAATCTTCTTTTCTAACGCCGGATACCGTCACTTTCTTCACCTCCTTTCTCAAAACTTCGATTTGAGTTATGATGACAAGAAACAATAGACTTCTCGAAATTAAAAATTCATTTATACACCCATTTGCTAGTGGGCTCAAGATTGCCATTGGAATGCTATAGTCATTGAAAAGTCGGTTGGATTGGGGATCTTTATAATGAGACCCTCCCATACTCCCTACTCCACAATGTCAACAATGTCAAAGCATAGTTCAATACCAGACAAGCAGGAAGCTTTACTCTGACAAGGACGATCACTGAAATTATGCAGTTAAACTGCTTTCTATAGTAAATGCATCGGCATTATCATCGTGAATGGCATTTAGACGAACGAATTATAATAATTGATTCGGTAAAACATGGTTGAAATTGGTAGCGAGCAATAAAATCATCCAAATATCAGATAAGTATTTCCGAATACATTTCTACGAGGACTGAAGTGGCTAAAGCAGCACTTTTAAACCTTTTGAAGGCTGCCGACATCTGTCCAGAGCGATCGTGGACGGGAAACGTTCATGACCAGTGGTATGGGAGTTATCCTAGCACCCCTGGCAACCATCCCTGGTAAAACATCATGTAAGCCCACAACCAGGATAGCCGGTCCTAATTAATTCAAACCTTGTGTAAATATGTGACTCCTATTAAGATGCATCAGAAGAAACTGCACGATAACGTATAAATGTGCATGCTAGATCCGCTGACATTTAACGCAGTCTCGATTGTAAGGAGATGACGTTTTCCTTAGTAAAGGTCATCTGTACAAGACTTAGCAAGACACATCGAGGCGTCGTGGATACCAAAAGGTACCAATCGAGCGAGGAACATAATGAAACACTATCAAATTACGTCATGAATAAATTTATAAGTCATCGAACAAAGTGAAATCTTAATTTGAAATTGCAACAGGTAAAGCACTACATGTTGTATGACTTCTGGTTACTTTACGAAGCAATGCGTCATTCGTTTAGTTCAAATTTATTCGAGCAGAGAGATATGATTACTTCAAGTACAAGTATATGCATTACGCCCAGCTCAGTGCGGTGTTTTGTTGCACTACAACAGTGCACACTGCACTTCTGTTTGTGAGTCAGTAGCTGATCCGGTTTCTAACATACGCCCATGGATACAATTGAGGCCTAGTTAAATTCCATGCATCAAATGTCAGGGTATGAAGAGAGTATATTGTCAATTAATAACGGGTCGTATAGCCTTCTTGCAATAGAAAATGTTGTGGACATGACAACGTTAGAGCAATCTGTGCAAGCCATACCAGCTAGCTCGAAAAACACCGTTATCTTGGACATGAAGATATTTCAGCTGTTTTGTGGTCACTTTCCAAGTGGAAGTGATAAACCCAGACCTGTGATGATATTAGCAATCAGGGCAACGTTTGCGAACCTTTGAATCGAAGAAGTAACGAAACGTGTGTTCGAAATTTAAAAAACCATCCAAGTGGTCTATCACGTTTTTCTAATATAACAATAAGAATATATACGAAATAACAATTTATGCCAATCAAGATCTTCCATTATTCTAAAGTCATCTTGCGCAAATGGGTCTTTCATATCACGTTTGAACCCCAGCCGAGTTATTTCCGAACTATCTCGATTCTCATTTCGCTATAGGTTAATGCTTGAGGCACATTACCTTTGCGATGTTCGCGTATTGTAAACTTATAGCCATGGTGGCATTCCACCCACGCCTTATCAAACCTATCTAGTCTTACTCCTTATCGAGACTTTCTCCTCTACAAGGAATGGATCGGCTTCAGATAGGTTTGGAAATCAATCTTACATCGATTGGAATAAGTGCATGGGCTGGTTATTTTATTTTCAACTGATCATAAAAATGTCGAAAGCTGCAAAGAAATCTTATTGCTAATATCACATGATAAGGCTTAAAAATGTATCATTATTAATTAATTAAAACAAACTGTGGGAATTTAATCTGTTGAAAACTTTATTAGTTGCACTATTTAAACTCAAGTCAAAAAATGTAGTTACATTTTTAAAACAATTGTCAAAGTGGATCGATTCATATTAAAATAATATGGGAGACTGAAGATTTTTTGTATGAACATCCAAGCTGATGATGAAAATCAGCTTTCCTTATAGAAATATTGACTTTGTTTTCCTTGGGGCTGTTTAAGAATATTTCTGTTTTCTATTCTCCATAAAAACAGTTTCGTATGGAAGCGCCGAGGCAGATAAAACTAGATCTGAGCCGACGCATGGCTAGGAATTTCAACGCAAGGCGATGCCAGAAAAGCTCGGAGATTTCAACGCGCTACTCTTCTCTCGCTCTACCCTACAGAAACCTTGCTATAAGTTCTCTGTGTCGTGAATCACAGTTATGCGAATATAATATGTAATACATTCCAACCGTCTGTGTGGCTTTACAAGATTGCAATTTAATTTCTGAGATTTGTGAAGGTTAACGTCATGTCTCATATGAACATTTTAACGGAAAATAGTTTCATGTAATGTTCGTCCACATATGAATAAATGAATCTCAACATTTCTATTATTTAATACCTACTGTTGCCATGCATTGATAGTCACCGTAACTGGAATCTAATGAGAAAGAATCTCGTTTTTGCAAGGTCTTCATCAATCAGCGATGTTCATTATAGTCAGGCGACATATTTCTTCGATGCTTAGCTTGTACTGAGGGGACTGTATTGATTCATTTGATATGGAGATGATGACTGCTGCTTAAGCGTTCTTCACGCACACACTTTCTGTGTAGGAACTAAAGTGTAAACTCATGTTTCATGTTCAGGAATCAGGCGTATGTTTTGGCACACACGCTTGTTTGTTCCAACTTTACGTGTCCAGCATGCATAATTCCAGGTGATGCCACGATATATCTCAAAGTAACTTCCATCACAAATTTTTCCATCTTAAAAAAATGATACCTAGTATAATTAGTCCACAATTTTCGTCACTCAGCCTTGGCGAAAAGACACCACATTTCTTCCAAGAAGTGAAGAGATGATGTAATTTATAATATGTTTTAAATTGGGTTTGTATTATGTCTCCAATAAGTTGCGAGAGCTACTTGAAAAGGGATTTGAATTTAAACTTGGTCAATGGCCATATCACCATTCACCAATCATATGAAAATTGGAACTCTTCATTGTTGCATCGATCTTGAGAAATAGCGTATTTGAATGAAATACATATAAAATTGGTACAATTGAACATTTGAATCAACCTTTTCGTGAATTAGGTCGTAGGAGATCGTAGACAACATATTTTTTTCATTTGGAACTGCAACTCTGCGAGAAGATTTTCTTTTCTGATAAAGTCAAGTTGTCTTACGAATATTCACGACCATGGTTAATGATGAGCCACAATGGATCAGTCTCGAATGAGCTCAGAGTCACCGAAGTTGGGAGATATATAATTATTTTTTATTTATGGAACATAATGAATCAAAATTCATGTCACATCTCACAACCACCAATTTAGTCCCAGAAAAACGCTCCTCTTGAGTCTTGAGGCCAAGGCGAGTGTAGATCAATTGTTGAACTAAAATAAGAAGAAAACGGCGCAGTCAGTCGATGTTGGAATTAACCTTTGTAGTAGAAATTTGTGGAAGTTGAATCAAAAAAGATCGGCGGTAATTTTATTTCCATATACAGCAATTTACCTCCAATATGACATACAAAAAAAACGTGATTTAAAAAACGACTTGAACATTATCTCCGTTTCATGATGGTGTGGTGAACGGCACAACAATGCAGCCATCACCTTTTCGATTTTGATGCTTTTAAAGTTCATAGTTCGAACGATGGGCGTACACGACATGCACTTTACTGGCTGCAATGTGGTTAGAAGAAAAGAAAGAATACTCTAAACGCCGTTACCCAACAAAGACGCCGATATTACGATGCAATTGCATGGCCAAAGTCTCATTGGAGCGATTTATCCTTTTATTATAGACCAAAGAGTTATAGAAGATCGGATCGTTACGCGAAATGAGACAAGAGGTCTAAACCTTTCATTAAACTATGTTGATTTATTGTAACGGTGAACTTTCGTTGCAAATCATTCGATATGTCCTTGGTAATTCACTTTCATTGGCAGATCAAGAGACGAAAGCAATCACTACCAGAGACAATAATGTTGCTCGTGATAAGTTTCCTTGCTGATGAGTTTTATTGTTGAAGTAAATTTGAAAGAGTACTGAGATTATTCGTGGGAATTCAAGTTCACTGCGGAAAATCACTGTTTTATCTAGGAATTAATTAGTTTTTAGCGTTTCTCACTTGCAGATTAGGTATCCCTTAAAAAGGAACGGTCGTCTGTTGGAAGTTTGCTGGAAAGGTTGTTGTTTCCCCCTCACAATCCTTCTCAATTTGGGCATTGCTTTTCAATATATCTATATATATATATCTTTGTTCCTATTTCAAATGTTATGCAGTTTGGTCAGGAGATGGGTTGCCCCACCAAATTAACTAGGGCCATAGTCTCAGAAAACTTTTACTTTTCAACAGTAAGCAAAATTCAGATAAAAGACCAGGTAAACCCAGTTACACCCACAAAATGACTGACTGAGCCGATCCTGTCTGTGTTATTTTTACACGTTCTCGCTAGCAGCGGAAACGTCTTTCTGAAAATTAGAGTTGTCATGTTGTCAGGCACTGCAGTGCTGACGACAATGCATGTTCAAAATGTCCATTATGTAGGACGATTCTAGGATCTGCCGTATTTTTTAATTGAACCTAAAAGGAACTAATTTTACTCATGTTATGAGTGAGGATTCTCAAATTTATATGGGAAGAAAAAAGTTCAATGAAAGTCCTTACATAACGTTATTGTCTATATATTTCAACAAATTTGTATAATTTCTCCGAAATTACAATACTAAGCGGCATTAATTAATTTTTTGTACCATTATTTAGGAAGTTTTAGTCCCTTCCGTATTCATTATCCTCAAAATCCTAACGATGCTTTTGAGATTATTAAAACATGCAATTATTAATTTAGAAAACAAAAATGCTAATTAGCTTGTATTAGTTTGTATAAACTCACGGCATATTATGAAATTGTAATTGTTCATAAATGAGATAAATTACGACTGAGCCATTAAAATTTTCGAAAGCAGTTGCGAGTAATTGTTCGTAGTTTATCTATCAACGAATGTCATATCGATCATGAATCTCAGGTCATCCTATAAGCTATATAACGTGCATTGAATGTATATTTCCCCCTCTAATGGCCGGTATTACAACATCAAACTTCTTCCAAACTACTTTATCCTCCGAACACCTTTGTAATTGGTTCTAGGGCGTCGGTGAATGATAGGATGATGGTGAGGGTGATGATGAGCCTGACAGAGAAGAGGGAGAATTCGGTGCTTGCAAGTATTCTACTCCTGTCAAAAGCACCAACGGGATGACCGCTGACGTCCCTCCCGAAGGACGGTACTACTCGAACAGTGCGGATTCATCCACTAATCCGTGCTGTCGAGAGGTTGATATCAAGGGGATTGAAGCTGTTGTACTAGCTGTCGATCGTCTAGTCTGCCTCCGGAGCAGAAATGAACCTTGAGATGAATGGTTTCCCATCCAGCCTTTGGTTCATCGCAATGCTGCTTAACTTTGGTGATCCCACGAGAACCGGTGTATCCAACATGCCAAACCGTTCGGCTTAGTTCATTTTGATTCCAATTGTTCTGATGGTAAAAACGTTTCGAATGAGTTTGGACACTGTAACACCGCGACCATGGTACTGAGACAACAAAGAAATGCCCCTGGTCTAGGCTGAAACTTCACTGCCCCCCCCCCCCCCCCCCACCCACCTACCACAATCCACCGCCACGACTTCTGATAAATTGGCTTCTATTATACTCAGAATATCCAAAAGAAAAATGTGATTAAATTCCAAGAGTTGGTTTACTGGAGGGAGTCGCATGATTTCCAAGTCCAACGGATCGAGTTCTTGGTAGAGCGCTTTGGTACTGAAACACATCATAATGTTTACAATTAAAAATTTCTCAGCTCTGTGTAAGAGGAAAATTATTAAAAAAAGGGGAATTCATCATGTTTCTGTATTGTTTGTACTGTAATTTTACCCAATTTGAATTTTCTGGAAAGTGTGTCCACTCTAACCTAGGTATCTGCAATCTTTTGCTGCCTGGGTGGCAAAAATGTGACATGTAAATCGTTTTTGAGGGCTCTGCAAGCCCGGAACTCGTGTCGACATTATAGTAAAACGAAACTACGAACCAAATGACTTATTTGTGTGGAACGGGGCATATCTGATTGGGTTACGCCACTTAAGTATAGATTCCTCGCCTTCCCGTAGGAATGTCCGCTCGTATAGTTACTAGTCACTCATTTGGTTATAAAAATGTCTAGACTGTCATAAAGAGAATACGGAATGTGCATAACATTCAGATTGCATTCACTTTATTATTTACGGGTGGAGAGTTGTTTCTGGATCACAAATGTGCATTTACTTTTAATTTATGCCATTTTTGGCTGTAGTTATTTAAGTTTTAAAAGATATAATTTGCCAGAATTTTAGCCACTGCAAGACGAGAAACGACGAAGCGAATAAAGGAGGCTGTGAATTAAGCTGGAAGTAAATACAAGGAGCTAAGGTTCTCTAGTTTAGGTATTTGCAAAGAGAAGTGATTCCGCAGGGTTAATATATAGTTTGATCTTTGGTACAGTGTTATTAGCCTATCCTTACCAGAGCCAATTTCATTCTGAAAATGTTGCCAACCGCATGACACAAAATCTA
>QKMV01002282.1:0-13677 GCA_003287335.1 Lednia tumana
CCCCCCCCCCCCACACACACAAAATAGTTTAAACGCGGCTAGATTTATCGATTAGTCTATGTTCGTAAACGACATCGCGACTTTGAATTATAATATGTTGTGTAGGTTACATGAAGAGCAACGACATTTTGTGTGCCGTTATCAAGCCAAGGTTTCCTCTCTTTATCTTCAGCTGAGGATGAGCAGGCTATCAGCTGGAGAGTGTTGCATCCAAGAAACAACAGCGGATTTGGACATTCGCCGAATTGTCACGTACAAACTATAATGGTGGCTTGCTGACAAAATCTAATCGAACTATTTATTTGTACAAATGTTTGTAATGTAATTTGAACAAAAAACTGTAAAAATGAAAATTCTAACCCGATTCGTCACAAGTCAAGTTGAATTCTTCAGCCTTCGTTAAGCAATTATTTGGGGAATCTGCCGCTCTCGGTGGTGAAAAATAACGGAATCTCCAAATGTGCTGTATTTATTTGCTACCACTCCTACCGCGGTTACATAAATTTATTTTTACCACGCTCACAAACTCCTTCCCTGTATAACATTCATGGGTCACGAAAGTCTTACTGTTACTATATGGTGCAATTTAAGACAAAAACACAAAAATGTATTGACCTTTACTCCTGGGGGGGCTATAATACTAGCCCTGCACCTTTTTATGGCCCGCCTACCTAAGCGTATGTTTCATTTAGTACACATGGGCTTAATGACTGCAAACGGTTATTACACTGACCTCTAAAAGTAGTTAATTGGGGTCTATTGGGATTGGTCCCAGTATGTTAGTCTCAGTTTGACTCGATGATTCACTGTGCTTGGTAGTGCATCTGGGGGTTGCGGATAAACAACGAAAAATTGCCGGGTGGTAGTGATTTTTCGGTTAATCACAACGGCAGAACGAAAGAAATTGCAGCACATTTTGGTAAGCGTTCGCTGATGCATGACCACCCATGCATGCAGACAATATATAAATACAGCTTTATATTACAATCGACAGAGTCTTTTATATATTTAGTGTGCTTGGTCGTAATATCAGGTTCTTCTTATACGTAGACATGTTTGAAGAGCGCGAAATGATTATTTACGTAAAGCACGTAGGTACAGCATGCGTAATACATGCTCTATTAGTCGTTCCTCGGAATGTCACGCAGATACATATGTACGGGAGAAAAGGTGTAAACTGCAAGGTAGCCAAAAGGAAAAGATATGTGGCTCTGAGTCCATAACCTAGCCAGAAAAAAAAAAACGCCTTTTAGTTAAGTACACGAGAATATTACCAAATATATAATTATAATCTAATACCGTAATGTTTGGTCTCAAAAAATTTATGTAAATGCAAAAACTAAGTTTGAGTTACTTTTAAATTTGACAGAAATCCATTAGGACGAAATTTATGAAACTGCATTTAATTTTTTTACACCTGTTATTTAGTGTGTAGCCATTAGGTCACCGTCTCAAACGTTTTCGTTGTTTTAACGGTATTTATAAGTGTTTAGTACGAAACCAACTAACAAAATAGTGTTCATGTTTTCGAGGCCCATCCACTCTTCTGAATCTTTCACGATTTTATACCAAGGTCTACCAGTTTTTTCTGCATTTCTCCCTCAGCGATGCGCTGACGTAACGACCTTCGAGGTGATTCACCCCGGAACTCGCAACCCAGGGTGAAATAACAATCCTATACATAGAGTTTTATTATTAGATCCCTAAACGGATATCCAGTGCAACATCCCCACATCCTCGTCCGTGTATTCTTACATTCCTCGGTCGCTGTTTTAAAAAACACGGCAAAACAACTATCGTATTTACTTAGTAACAGAGCATCGAACCGGCTCCGCACTTTTCCTTAGAAACTTTACAATCCAGTGATTGCAGCTAAAAAAATTTCAATGCCGATTAAATTAATCAAATACCTATATATGTGGCGGGACGTTTAATTAAATATGCGGTGTCATCGTCACAAGTCATGGATCACATGTTTTGCCATAGCGTTGAGAGCGCTAGCAATTTTTTCTTTCGGACAACACCCTGCTCTGTATAACTCCAAGTCATTCCATCTCATGCACGACGCTGGCTACGTCTCCACCGTTTAGCACATGACTCCGTAGCGATTGCTAAATAATGGTTTAATTTAATGCAACACGAAGCTGTTCGTATAAGTTGACAGGTTATTAGCAGGGCTGATATAAGATGATAATGGTCCAAAACAATCGTAAAAGTGAGAGCTAGAACGGCGGGATGACAGGGATGCAAGACATGAGCGGTTGGTGGCGGAATCCATCATGCAGCTTCTAATTAATCTTCAGCTGATCGAGAGAAATGTGGCGCGTGTTTTAAATCGAGTTTTGATTTCTGACGTCCTTTAGGGAGATTTTGACCAACAATTCGTAGTTTTCAACTGTTACTTTGAGCCACAGAAATGGCTGCCATGTGCATTTTACCCGGAAGCGTTCATCGAATACAAATAGAAGTGGGACGTCTATTAAATGATTTGATAACCGGTATGTATGATTGCTTTTTACGTATGGCTCATCTTTCAGCTGAGCAGAACAGAGGCAATTTCTGTGACATTAAGTGGTTTCGTGAAATCCATGAATATTAAACCGAATAATCTTAGATTACTATTCAACCTGGCCTAGATAACAAGTTACTCGGAGACGAAAGAATAGATAGTTTCTACAGATTTGAGAGGTTTCCTCTGAAGTATTGAAGATAAGGAATTCATTACAGGACTTGAGATCGATGGGAACACCATTGTACGTTAAGTTGGTCATTCTTCCGGGGCAACTATAAATGCTATTATTAATATTAACCGCATTTTACTACGGTATGAAGCAAAAAGAGTTCGAATTTAATATCGCGTTCTGAATGTCTAGATGCAGCATCACGACCTTGAGTGTCGATCAGATTGATTTTCGAATTAGCCTAGATGCTATGCATGTGCGGTCATCATCGTGCTCCCACACCGCGCTTTGTCTTTCCGTTGCAGCCTTGCCCCTTGCCTCGACATGATCTGCATGAAGCCATGAAGCCATGAAGCCATGAAGCCATGAAGCCATTGATCGTGCATGTGCTCTTATTGCAGATACGATCCCTAGACGCAGCTGCTATGCATAAACATGGCGAGCCTACAAGGAACCTTAGTTGCAATTGCAAGCCTATCTTTGCACACCTCTGCTAGCCCTATCGTTGAAGATAGCCGTTGATAGTAAGCGAGGAAGTAGCAGTCAAAAGAATAAACTAGGTCTGTTCAGAAGTACTTTGTTCAAATTTACTTTCATTCAACTGTTTTGGCCATCTTAAATGACTCAAATTGAGCATTTACAACGGCCCTTTTGGGCGAATTGGGACAAAATAATTTTAAGAGGCTTCCGAATAGACGTAGTTTGTTTCTTCATCTCCAACTCTCTAGCTTACTAAAATGGGCTATCTGCAACGATAGAGACAGCAGAGGAATACAAAAATCCGTCTTGAACAACAACCTTTCCCGCTGCTAGCGCTAGTTTACAGAAACACGGGTACCAACGCCTAAGACGGATAGAACCACAGGGAGAAAATGGCTCATTGTAAAGCTAATTCCCGAGGCGCCACTTTCAATTACTCCCTAATAAATACATGTAGGTACCAATGGCCTGTAAAACGCTACGATAAGCTGGTTGAGAGGCCAGATCAAACGGTTTTGATCGTTGTAGAGATAAGTGTGAGGTTGAGAATCATATCAAAATTCCAGTGAATAGACGATAACAGTTTTGTGCAGACTGCAATGCTCTGTATATTGCAAAGTATCTCAGTGCGAAGCGAGCTCTGCGATGAGGGCTGGGATTGGTGGCGGGTTCTCAAACCGGGAAATTGGCGGATTGTTGCAACTGGGCAAACGGAGATTGTCCTATTGGGATTCGTCATTGTGTTGAATTAACCAGGATAGTCGTTAATTAACCATCCAATGGTATCATTTCACCACCATTTTTGTAACCATTTCGCCATACCGTAACATTTTTGAATGCCCACGTCAAATCGCTACGCGTACAATTTTGTTCACTCAGTTAAACTAAGTGCATACATACCACATATTGCGTTTCGTT
This sequence comes from Lednia tumana, assembly GCA_003287335.1. Lineage (NCBI taxonomy): Eukaryota > Metazoa > Arthropoda > Insecta > Plecoptera > Nemouridae > Lednia > Lednia tumana. The sequence continues at coordinate 4,080 of QKMV01002282.1, forward strand.
TCAATCGACAAGTCAAGCCGGCCATGTTTTCAGATTATCCTTATCCTGTATGAACTGTATTTCGTTGTGGACGAGACAAGATAGAAAATAGTTTCGTTCACGGGTGAACCGTTCACAGTTGTAGCTGGCAATCGTATCGTATCGTATCGTATCGTATCGTATCGTATCGTATCGACTCGACTCGACTTGGCTCGGCTCGACTTGGCTCGGCTCGGCTCGAGAGAGACACATTTATTGTTGGTGGCACGATTCGCTGGTCGGTGTAATTCACGGTCAATGACTATAGAACCGAATGTTTTTACTTGAAAATGAGGGGGGGGGGGGATCTTGATAGCGTCCGTGCTCCCTTAAACGTGTCGCTTACATTTAGCCGAGTTCGGGAAACTTACAAAGCCACTCGGGAAGAAATTCAAGCGTAAAGTTTCTCAATCGAGGACATGGGTGGAAGAAGGGCGTGATTTGAAAAATGTAGTTTTGAGATAAATGGGATAAACAAATGAAACATGGTCACAATAGACCTATTCAAGCCAAGAAAAGAATACTAGATGTGCCTACTAAGAAAAGCCACTTGGGTTGTGATTGCCCTATTCTTCCTGGGTTAAATGCCAAAGCCAACTTGTATCAAATACCCAAATTTGTATCAAATTGGCTTTGGCATTTAACCCAGACAGGATAGGGCAATCACAACCCAAGTGGCTTTTCGTAGTAGGTACATCTAGTATTGTTTTCTTGGCTGGAATAGGTCAATTTAATGTAATTTGTCTCGTTTTTTTCCTGAATACAGCACACAAAAGTACAAATGCGGGAAGTAACAAAAGCTCATCGCATCTATTACGTCCTTCTGAATGGCAAAAGCCAATCTCCGAAAAAAGGGCCCAAGTCGAGTTACGCCCTTCTTTCACCCAGCGCCTCGATTTTGCTCCGATGATTTCTCAACACGGCGTTTCGGACGTGCTGGCTTGTTTGTGATTGGCCCCCGCAATCGCTAGCTGTTTGTGACTTCCACGTCTCAACCGACTTACGAGCTACGACCGCTCGGCGATGGAAGTGCAACCTCCGAAACGCACAGCGAAACTATCGGAGCAAAAACCGCGAAATGTTTCCGCTCCGATTCTCCGTAGCCGTTGCCGAAACGGCCGTCTGGCAACGAGTCGCCGCGAGAACTCGGAAGAAGGCTTTAGAAATGTACGTAACGCAAGCGACGCTTTCGGCGAACCGGGACGTTTTCCGGAACTTGGCTACGAAACTCGCCTTCGAACGTTCTATGTTTTGGCGTTGCCACCCTCCCCCCGCTGACTCAAACCAGTATTCTTAACCTGCGTACGTTTTTGCATCACTATTATTCGTGTGTGGTATTTATATTAGTCAAGTAGCCGATAGCTAGGCCGTTCACGTTACTAATTCGATATTTTGAATCGCCGCACCTGTGGATTCGGAAAGCCACCTTTGAATTCTTCTACCCGTAGCTAAGTGAATAACTTCGAAGGTCGAAAACTCGACAGAGCGGGGACGCGAAATCTCGTGACATTAAACTAGGAACCCTCGTTAGCGATCTTACTAGGCTACGACCAGCGGATGTTCGGGAAGCAGCCGACCCTGGGTCTCTCCCCGAATCGCGGGGAGGTTTTTAATACGTTTGTGTTAGAAGTTTTTTCCTAGATCCTCACTCGATGGAGCGAGCGTCGTATCGTGTCGAGACGTAGTTTCCGATTTTGAATTATATGCATTCCCTTTTTGATTGTAACCCGTCGGGCCGTTCCGCGGCACCTTTAGCCGCGGGGCGGGCCGTTCGGTTGTTATTCGTTGCTCTCCTCGGAATGTAACCGATGGCGATGTTGACCTATAATTAGTTGCGGCGCCCGGTTGGGCCCGCGTGGTTGATGCTAATTATTAAAGGATATACTTGAAATCTGCGTCGCCTCTTTATTCCTCCTTCCCCGATAGCTATATCCCACCGTATCAAGAAGGCTGCTGACCTGCAGGGCGATTATGGAACTTTCAATCTGGCGTTGTCGGCTGATATCGATTAGAATTAACACGGCGGAAATAGGAAATCCTTATCGATTTTAGCCGACAACGCCGGATTGAAAGTTACATAATCGCCCTTCTGGTCTGTGACATCACTTCTCGTTTTCAGTGCCGGTTGTAATTCGGGCAAAAAACTACTTCTAAATTCCAAGTAACTTCAGGAAATAAATGCCTGTAGTCAAGCCAGGATTGGTCAACTGAAAAGTACGATTAAATCTACAGCCTCGGTGGCTGTCACAAACTTGACAAGGACTAAACATTCTGGCGGCTTTTCAAAAACAGTGCAGCATTAGCAGAAACTTCAAATCAAGCGTTTACGCTCGTAATATGCATAGAATGTAACGATTAATAACACAAATCACTCTGAAAAGTGTTTTGTGAACTATAAAACGAGATGTTACCAAAAAACCGAACTGAATTCTCTAAACTCTGGAGGCAAGATGTTGACGCCGATTTGGGGCTGTTAGGTTGGTGGATCTGGCGGTAGTGCTGACTAATGGCGCTAAGAATTGATTATTCTTAAAAAAAAAATAGAGTATAGATGAAAAGTTAAGGTACATTTTTGAACTCAACACCCATGAATAGCATAGAGAATATGCGAGCTGGATGCTGTGCACAGTTCGTATTTTTAAAACTCAGGAGCCACTACACTATATTGTTGACACTGACAGGGCAGGGAATATCAATAAACATATTCCAGCCAAGAAAATAATACTAGATCTGCCTACTAAGAAAAGCCACGTGAGTTGTGATTGCCCTATCCTGTCTGGGTTAAATGCCAAAGCCAATTTGATACAAATTTGGGTATTTGATACAAGTCGGCCTTGGCTTTTAACTCGGGCAGGATAGGGCAATCACAACCCAAGTGGCTTTACTTAGTGGGTACATCTAGTATTATTTTCTTGACTGGAATAGGTCTAATGTGCATGTACTTAAGGTTTCAGCTGCTAAAGAAACCATGGGAAAAGGTAAGTACCTAATTAATTGTATCATATTTATTTGCACAGACCATTTTATGCAGCGTAAATTGTTCAAAAACCATGAATCTTTGAGCCGGGACAAGCGTGACCTATTCAGCCATCTTGGCTTCGGTTCGTGCAATGTCCTTGTTGAGCAGCGATAAGATGATCTCGAGGTTCTTCATTTTCTTCTGTAGCTCATTCTCTTTAGCCTGCGATTCCTTCAGCTCCAGCTTCACTTGCTCGCTGTGAAGCAAAACCATTTCGATAAGTTACGCGTTCCGAATTCAATTCCCAAATTTTGAGGCTTCAATACAAGATCTAATAAAGTTGGTAAAGTTTGTTACCTTTTTGAGGTCAACGTTTTTCAAAAAAGTATTTGTTTATCATTTTAAGAGTGAATTTACAAGTTACAAGAAGCCTGCCTTTAAAACTATTAATAGGAGAATTCAATAGAGATTGATTAGGTAGGTGCTAGTTAACTAGTAGGTACAATAGCTAGTATCTGTCCAAATTCAAACCCAGTTATAAACCCTCAAAGCTTAACCCTGGCCCCATTTCATGCACTTAGTAAATAGATCTTTATTGTCTTCAGCAATTGTAGATTCACTAGAACTGGCGCTAAGAGTACAAAACACGCAACCCACCTCATCTTGTGCATGATGGCTGGCATATTGCCAACCAATGCAACCGTGTTCGATTTTATAGGGTCCACGGGATAAAGCTGTTGAAACGTGGCCTTCTTTCGAGCTTCCTCCTCATGGACAGACTTCAACTTCTGACTGACCAATTTGTATTTCTTTTCCAGATCACATAGTTTAGATTTCATCTCTTCCTGGTTCTGAAAACAGCAAACAATCAACATAAATTGACAATAAATATAATTTGGTATGTTTTCCTTGTAGATTTTTTATTACCAAATATGTTGATGGGCCAGATTGGAATTTCTGTGCTAAATCCTTCATTATCATTTGGTGAGAGCGTCTGTAACAAAGTTGATTTTCAGCTTATAGGTATAAGTAATCTGTGTGCACTGCATACTATTTGCATAAATGCCCAACGTGTCCAATGTGCCAATATGCGGTTCTTGTGCAGTATTTTGGGAACTAGAATTATATTTATGCAAGCTTACAGGACCATCCATATAATCAAAGCTTACAGTTTGTCTCTCTGATGGTCCTTGGCTTCTACCATCATAATAGCCAAATCTTCCATCTCATCACGTAACATTTCTAGCTCAGCGACTTTCTGCTTGTGATTCTCCGTAATCTGCAGCATTCGAAATGCTTGTGCCTCCGTATGGTCTGAAACGGGCAATGGGGCTTTAGTATGGGCTTTAGTACTAGGGTTCTTAAGTGGTGGTTCATAAATAATGTTAGGTAATACTAATATGTCAATTGGATTGGTGGTATGTGCATGAACTTGCTCACTCTCAGGATCGCGATTGCGTTCCTTGGCTGCCTGTAACTTCCGTTCCTTCGACTCCACCAACTTTTCGAGCTCGTGACGTTTATTCACAAACATTTCCAAGTCTAATCTCTGTAAAGATAAAGTTTTCATTTTACAAAGTTTGCTACAAATTAACACTTACTTCTGGGTGTGAATTGATTCTATGATCCTACTAGTTCCTTGGTCTTGTGCAATAACGCGTCCATGTTCTTGCTGTTTTTTAATATGCTCGTAATTACAGCAGTACAATGGTTAAAATGAGTTATTCTCGACTTCGTGCACAAAATAATTAGAATGATATTCCTCTATCATGCTCAATTTCCCACAATATGATTTGAAGTCTGCACTCCGTTCATAAGGCGCCAAGCTGGTTATCGCTCGGCCTTGAAGCAGTAAGCTTTGCAGTAAGCAGTTTTCAAAATTTTAATTAGCACGTTGCCTACTGTCATTGGATTGGGCGGTTATATATTACTATTTATTAAAAACATGTCAGATTTAGAAAATTGCTTCACTAATCGGGGAAAAGACGATGCAGTCATGGACGAATTCAAGAAACTCGTAGGTAAATACAGCTTTTCTATCTTTGCTGGGATGTTCAAGTTCTTTTCCTTCGCAATATGACTGACTTAAGGAAAACATAACCACAAACTTGATGGTCTCATGTGGTGTGCCATCCACATTTCCTTTCCAAATGAATGTGTTTTCAGCTTTAGCTTGGGAAGAGGATTCAGATGTCGAGGACTTGGATGATCTTATTGTAAAATGTAAAGAACACAATATCACAGCTCTTCAATTCATGGAATCAAATCCTGAGGATGACGAATATTTCACGAATGATTCAACCAATACTGAACGGGTATGCCTATTTGATAAAAATGATTGAGTAAGGCTCATTTTCCCGAGTTTTAAAAATAAAAGTAATCGAAACTGTAAAACTCTTTCAGAGTCTTTCCATGATGGAAAGTATGGCAGATGGTCGATCCAACGTGCCGGATGGTGATTTGGCTTTTGTGTCTTCCCACATTGCTGTGAATGCTCTTGAGAAGATTTGTGGCTCTGGTGAGAACATTTTTCTTACTAAGGAACACAGGAAATGGATCAAACCATACCTAGAAGCTTTGAAGAGGCTAGATCTCAATGGACATGTTGATTGTACAGCGCTAGAGGAGAATTTTTTCAAAATAGTGAGTTGAATTATATCCAGCTGACAATTTCATTGTTTGTTTTTTGTGTATTATAATATGGAGAATTATTGATGCTTTTAAGTTGAACCAATATGATTATATACAATTTCAGAAGAAAATACCTCTCGAGTTAATATGGTGGCTACAATCTAAAGGCTTCGTCCAACTTTCAAACTATGTCTCAAGGTACCTACCTACCTTCCATAAAATTAATCTTACATCTTAATTCCAGCTTATTCTCAAAATGGCTTCGAATAATCTTCTTGAATAATATTCTTACCGCAAGCTGCCTCATATTCCAGCACAATGGCAGATATCTTAAAAACAAAGAAACTAAATACAGATCTGTGGACACTAGTAGTCAATTGCAAAGACGACGTGGACGACAACGATGCTCTTTGTGACGATCGAATCACTAGGAAAATGACCAAGGATCTATTGACCGATCTAATCCTTGCCGTTCGCCACGACAACGTAGCTGGTTCAGAAGCCTGCTCTGTTTTACTGGACAGCATTGTTAAGGAGGTAAGCACCGTCAATTTTTTTAATAAACGTGGTAGTATTGTAGGGCCTTGAATCTGATTTTTTCCTCCAATTTTAATAGTAACTGCCAAAGATTGTAGTATGTATTAACCCTTCGGTAACTGCCCTAGGAAGTAACACTTCAAGAATAGATAAGTAGTATCATTTCTAATTCTCCAAACCACAAAAATTGTGAGCAAAATAGACAACTAGATACCTACTGTCTTTGCAGTTCATCTCCTAACGTCTGTATCAGGCAGATGTGAAACCTGGTCAAATAACTTTGTTTTTAATCTACGTTCTGAATTCATGCTTTTGTTAACCTTCAGTTACTACCGTTCAGAAGAGTTATTGGTACTTACTTTAACACTTTTAATTTCGAGTCCAGTCATATTCAGAACATGTTTACTGCAAGAAAGTTCTCAAATTAGATGATCCATGAATTATTGAAGTTAGGTCTACCTTTAAAGTTTAAGTCCTATAAAATCGAGGCGCTGGGTGAAAGAAGGGCGTTACACGATCTAGGCTCTTTTTTCGGAGATTGGCTTTTACTATTCAGAAGGACGTAATACATGCAATGAGCTATTGTTACTTCCCGCATTTGTACTTTCGTGAGCTGTATTCAGGAAAAAATCAAGACAAATTACACTAAATTGTGACCATGTTTCATTTGTTAAGTTCTTCCACCCATGTCCTCAATTGCCATTCCAGAGTCGATAGAGACTTATAAAACTTGCACCCATAAATAAAGAATGCACTGCCGTTTAACACATCTTTGTGCTCTCCGTATCTTCATTTTCCAAGTGTTCTAACCCCTTCCGCCTGTCGCACAGCTCGTGAAACGCGTGTCGGTGGATCAAGCGCCGACGGCAGACATTCTCCGCTTGCTCGGAGAGGCCAGTGCCCTGACCGGAGACAGGAGGCCGACGCAGCTGGCAGCGCAAGCGCTTCGCCGCTACCTGGCGCTGACGCCATACGTTCCGCTGCCCAGGGCGCTGTCCAGCCAGGCCGACTGGGTCTACGCCAAGAACGGCAAGGCCGTGACTGCGTTCATTGCCAGCGTGAGTTACACGGCCTTTACGCGGTGAAGTGGAAGAATGTGTGCCCGAATAGCTTCGAGGTAGAGCAATCGAGAGGTCCCTGTAGGGAAAAAGCATGCGTTTTGACCCCGGGCAAAATCGTCACGGAGTAAACATGGCCTGACCGTGCTACCAACTTTCGTTAACTGCCAGATTGTGTTCTCCCTTACAAAGTTTATTACTGAACAAAATTTCTGTTATTAATTTCTTAAGACTCTCGTCTTCTTCCTAATCTCAGCACTAGTTTTCAAAAAACCTTTACTATAACTAAAATTTAACTTTATTATTAGTAAGTAGCTTAGTAGAAAATGGAGCTGGGACTTTTAGTTTTTTTTGAAAATTTCTGTTATATTTTTACAATATACTCATATGTCGGCCTAAATACTTCAACCATCTTCAGCCCATTTCAGTACAAACAACAATGAAGCTTTAAAAAAAAAGTTAATTAACTGGGTTAAGCTGCTGAAAACTTCTAACAAACAAACTACCAACATTTCGCTTGCTTTACTGAAAGCTTCTTCGGACAATCGCCCAGAAGAAGTTTTCAATATAGTTATCGAAACATTGGCAGTTTGTTTGTTAGAAGTTGTCAGCAGTTTAACCCAGTTATTAACAGTTTATTTGATAACTAGTGCTGAGATTAGGCAGAAGACATGAGTTTTCAAAATGTAATAACAATGAAGTTGCAGAAAATAGAAAAACCTCCTTGATAGAAATGATTTTGAAACAAGACCTGTTGGCTGGTTGAATTGTTGATTGACGATTCTCTGACGCAGGCCTTGGAGTGTTTGGGTGTCGAAGAAAGCGTGAAAATTCTGCAGACGGTTATTCGAGAGGGAGAAGTCAACTGGCGGCATCTCATGGCGATCGTTTCAACTCTCGTCGTCTCGCTGCCAGATGCCAAGAAGCATCTCACAGGTAGCGTACCAACCCGATGGAATATCATGACCCAACGGTTTGGCGTGTTCAATACACTGGTTCTCGTGTGATCACCGAAGTTAAGCAACATTTCGCTCTTTCACGGGTGATCAAATGGTTTGGCGTGCTGGATACACCGGTTCCTGTGAAATCACCGAAGTTGAGCAACATTGTGCTGGGTCATGGGTGACCGAATGGTTAGGCATGCTGGATACACCTGTTCTCGTGAGATCACCGAAGTTAAGCCACATTGCGCTGGGTCATGGGTGACCGAACAGTTTGGTATGTCGGATACACTGGTTCTCGTGAGATCACTGAAGTGAAGCAACATTGCATTAGGTGAAATGTTGGATGGGTGGCTATTCATGCCAATACCCAGTTCTGTTAGTGAGAGAGGTAAGAGGGCTTAAAATTAGAACCTAAATACCAAGAAAAAACTTTAATTTTTAAGTGCCTAGGCATTGCCACTTTTTTTTTTCTTTATGTATTCAAATTTTTTTTCACGTTAAAACTGTCACATTCACCCGGAGGAAGCCTACAGTATAGTTCACAAAACGTTGGCAGTTTGTTTGTTAGAAGTTCTTGGCAGTGACACCCAGTAAATTAACAGTCTTTTGAAGTTTGAAAAACGTTTAAGATCTTTACCAGTATGTTTTGATTCCGAATTGGAAACAGCTTGAACACCTCTACACTTTATCTTAAAGTGTCGTTCTGGCCGTGCCCTGAATTCACGTGAACCTCGTCCTCGTTCCCCGCACCTGCGCAGACCTTCTCGACTCCCTGGTCCGCGAGGCGCTGTTCGACGAGAACCGCGACCTGCTCACCTCCGCCATCCTATTGGCCCGCCAGTGCTGCCTGGAGGGCGCCGGGTTTCCGTCGTACGACGGCTGGTTCGGCATGACTTTCGGGCCGAGCCTGACCGCGGCCGCCTTCACGTTCTTGACGCGGTTTCTCAGCGACCTCGTGCCCTGCGAGCCCGTCTACTGTCTGCAAGCGCACCTCAAGAAGGTACGACGGTCTTCGACTGCGTTGACCGCGTTTCCCGCACACTTTCAAGCGCTATACAGTCTTCTTGCCCCAAGGCTTCCAAGGCTTGAACGGCCATGTTTGAAGCTTGCTATACAGTCTTGTTACCATAAGGTTTACAAGGCCTAAACGGCCATATTTGAAGCTTGCTATACAGTGTTGTTACCATAAGGTTTCCAATACCTAAACGGCCATGTTTGAAGCTTGCTATACAGTCTTGTTACCATAAGGTTTCCAAGGCCTATACGGCCATATTTGAAGCTTGCTATACAGTCTTGTTACCGTAAGGTTTCCAAGGCCTGAACGGCTATGTTTGAAGCTTGCTATACAGTCTTGTTACCATGAGGTTTACAAGGCCTAAACGGCCATGTTTGAAGCTTGCTATACAGTCTTGTTACCATTAGGTTTCCAATGCCTAAACGGCCATGTTTGA
>QKMV01002283.1:0-13676 GCA_003287335.1 Lednia tumana
ACCTGCTTACTCGAGGACTTGAACCCCGGACCTTTTGCTAACATGGCAACTGCTCTACCACTGAGCTAAGCAAGGTAAGGTAAGCAAGGTGTGGATGGAAGTTGTTTTTATTACTACATTTCTTAACCCAATTGATAAGTAAAAAATTGCGTCTTGTTTCTCGAATAGTGACCACGGTGGTATCGCTAGGGGGATTTAGTAACCGTGGCCAACTTATATTTGCACATTTTATCACACTACCTGACAGCTGGAACTTACTTATTGAGTCAGTTTTAAGACTGCTGATCCCTTCGACAGAAATTGGTGTAGCACCTAAGCATTAACATGGTGTGAGACGCGCAAGAAACCTCGATCAGACATATCTTTGTGTACCTCTGCTGGCTCTATCGTTGAACATAGCCTATGATAGTTAGCAAGAAGTTTTAGACAAAAGAACAAACTAGGCCTGTTTGGATACATTGTTTTAAATTTACTTTCGTTTTCCTGTTATGGCTATCCAATAAGAATCAAATTGAGCATTTTCAACGGTTCTTTTGGGTGATTTGGGGCTAAATATTTCAAAACGGCTTCCGAAAACACCTAGTTTGTTCTTTAATTTTCCAACTCTCTCGCTTACTGTCATGGGCTATCTTCAACGGTAGAGCCGGCAGAGGTACACAAAAATGTATCTGTTCGTCAAATTCCATAGGTGGTACTCAGGAGCCTAAATACCGATGGTAAGGATGGTAACTCGTGGCTAGAAGTATTATTAGCTCATGGTATTACGATGCACTCAGGTTTCGTTCCTTGCATGATTTTCGAGTTTAAGTATGTTTGCGGTAGGTTTTATAGAATAATTTACCCCAACAATTGTAGAGGGTTCATAAATAAATCAACCCAGCTATCAAAAATATTAAATAAATCTAGGATCATCAAAGGCAAAATATGCTATTAAAAGCTTAACAGCTAGCCAGCTGTTAACCTAAGCTCGACGTAGCAAACGTAATCCAAACTAACCTATAACCCTACCCGTCACTCCCAGCTCATTAAATATTATGTGCATTACGTTAATTTATTTCCAGGTATGTGCGACTGAACTCTAAAGTATTCTTAGATACACACAATAATAATTTGAACCTAATTTTATATTACTCCGATACGTTTTTAATGAAAGCTATTTTTCAATGTCCTTCCTTGCTGCGGCCATTTTAAATTAACATTAAATGTATTATGAAGTAAATTTTAATTAATTTTTCATGCAGCTTCATCTCCATTTTTGGGCTACCGTAGTTTCTAAAATAACAACAAACACTTTATTATCTATGATTAACTTTCGTTGTGATGCATGTACAATATTATATATACACACCTAAGCATATGTAGGCTCATCGAAAGATTAACTCCTATGCGATGAAGGTAAAGTAATTAAAAAACGAATTTCCATAATTATTAACGCTAAGCAACATTCCGTCGAATCGATTTGACACTTGATATCACGGATCGTTCCAACGCATCGAAACTGGTTTCTCATTTGATTCGATAATTCATTCAAAACGAAACTCGTATTCCAGCTGAATGGGGATTTTTAATTAAGAGAAGATGCGTTGATCATTTTGATGTTAATAGTTTACTGCCGACCTATTAAGATTGTTTTGAGAATAAATACATCCACCGGGAGTATCTCCAAGCTCCACTAACGAGAAAATCAGCAGGAATACCAACTTCACATTTTCCCAAACCGAAGTCGCCATTTTACTTAAAGGCCAGGGCACGCTTGAACATTCAAATGAACTATTTAAACGAAAATACTTTTTTAAAGCACTTTCACAAAGTGTCAGCCAAAACGGAATGTTGTGCGTTTTACTAGTCTAATTTAAAGAAGCTGTGAAATGGGTTATTTCCATTAGATAGTTGGTGAATGCAAATGAAATTTAGGTCAGATTACAATACACCACCTTACGTCTGTAAAATGAGCTATTCAGCAGCATGTGTTAAATTATCTTTGTAAAGTGCACAACGTTGTTTTCACTTGCATTTTGTGGAAATACTTGCGTGATCTAAAGTGCTGCGAGAAATTATTTACGGTACAATATTTTATTTGCTGCACCAATTGCGCTCCTTCCCCTTCATTTAAATTTCATGAATTTATGTTCACAGTCACATGTCGTTTCAGAGTTCACACAATTCTTTCTAGAAAAGGTTGGGTTTTTATTAGTTAGATTCTGTGTAGATTGAGTTGAGAGTAATATCTATTATTACAAATTTTGAAATCTTTCCACGATTTTTTTGTCAAGTTGGGAGTAAGAGACACTGCAGATTAAGCTGGCTACTATATAATTATACAGTGTACGGCATTTTCCTGTCTGGTGTATTTTCCCTGGTTATACAATAGCGACATACACGGGGCAGGGATAGGCCCCGCAGTACAATTAAATTAGATTGTATCATTAAAATGTTCTTTCGTTCATAGATTCTAAATAGAAACATAACGAAAAGTTTACCAGGATTAAAATTTTGAAAGCCATTTACACGGCTAGTGTTCACGGCTTTTCTTCACGATAACGCAAAGTTTAATCTTGATATAAACACTTGTGGAAAATCAGGTTATCTAGAGACATAAAGGCCAGCTTATACAACTTTTCTTAACTCTGACTTCAGCGCTATTTCAAGGATTTAATTGCTATTGCCATGGCAAAAACCAATCACATGCATGGAATTAATTTTGGTTCTTACAAAACAGCTAGTTGATTTGTCAGTGCCAATCAAACTTCAAATGTGTTTGGTGCTAGGTTTTTAGAGTACAATTCTTTGGTTGTAAATTTCAATATCAAGAACGAAATTTCAATCAGCTTTCTACGAAAAAAATCAGGGCATTTATGATCGTATATTTCGAACGAAAAGTTCGCTACATAATTGCAAAAACGCATTTCCAGTCCGAATGCGGAAACAAGATTCAGGTGGGTCGACCCTCTTTGTCCGTTCAACATCACCCGTTCTGATAGGTGTGCATCCTTTTGTGCTCACCACTTATAATACCTATTGGTCACACCAGAGTTACGATGGACGGACTTCTGCTGCTGTTCTAATGTCGCGGGGGTCCGTAAAGTAAAATATGTGTGTGAAAATAAGCTTCGTCTGGGCGGAGGTTTGAGGTACTTATTTGGATCTAGAAAACCCTTAAGGTCCCGGGGGAGGGGCAACTGGGAAAGCCCACCCGATTTGAAGTTAATTTTAATTACTGCAGCTAAACTATACGTAGCAGAGACACCAAACTTGCTTACCTCCACGAGAATCTACCTGGCTTTATAAAAAATTTTGTTTCCATTTTTTGTATACATCAGTTTTTAAAAAAACCTGATTTAAGTTGAAAAAAATTATAAAATCCCCCTTAAGTTCAGGTTTTTATAAATAGTTAATACCAAAAACATTTCCAATACATCTTTTCAAAAAGCCAGTAGAATTTTCTTGGAGGGGACCAAGTTTGGTGACTCTGCCACTTATAGTTTAGCTGCAGTAATTAAAAGGAACTGCAAATCTAATGTGTTTTTTAACCTGCCCGTCACTCCACCATAAAAAAAGTTGTGAAACTAAAGGTAACCAAATCTTAAAACTGGGTAAAAATGCTAATATATCAACTAAAACTTACAAATATAAAGCTATTTGAAAGCGAGTGCTAAAATAAGGGGATTGACATGTGAGTCTATAGAATCTTCCAGCCCAACGTATCGATAATTTCATCAGGATGAGCCACAACAGTGTCTTGATGCCTTCGGATGTCGTCTCCCATGCGCGCTGTTGGGAATTTGCAGCTCATCAACAATGATAGGCCGGCCGACGTCTGGTGCATATCAAGCAGGTCAAGCGAAATGGTTGCGAACACCATTTCAGAGCGGATTGAAAAGCAAGTGTAATTTGCAATTTCAGAATATGCAATATCTTCACGCGTCTTACTGATCTCATACTAAATGAGAAAACAATTAGGCTCTTCATGGCAATTATTTATAGATGCAAAGCATTAAAAAAAAAGTGCAGTTTAAAATAGCTGTGCGAATTTAAAGAGGCCATGCGAAGGCTTTTTGTTTCTTGCTCTTTCAGATGGTCAAACGACCTCCCGACTTTGTTCGCAGTTAGTGACGGGGGGGTTGGGGAGGGGGGACGGGTCGTAAAGATAGCTGAAAAAAGCCGGCCGTGTCCTTGGCAGAAAGAGGAAATATTCTAGTTGAGGTCAATGATTTTAGTTTACCCTAAAATGCGTGCCATCCCGGTTTTTGCCTAGTATATTTGTGGAAAGCCATGAAAAACTACAGGCCCAGGATAGCCGGTCACCATTAGGACCGAACCCGAGACCTACACAGTGCATAGTAAACGTCAGATAGTCTTCTCGATTGAAGAGGGCCAATTTTTCAGTAGCCTGTTAAGAACTTAACAACCCGTTACCAAAAAAAGAAGGCATTTAATTACGAGGAGCACAAGTTTAAAGCTATTTACAAGGCTAGTATTAACGTGAAGAATATTTGTATCACTTCAAAAATACCTGCCTACTCGAGGACTCGAACCCCAGATCACTGGCTTACATAGTCTCTCTCTACCAACTGAGCTAAGCAGGGTACACAGCCAAGAACAATGGATGTTCACAAGAGTTATGAGAATTAAAGAACGTGTAGACCAATACACAACGATGTCCATGTAAGTCAGAGGTCCGGAGTTCGAGTCCTCGAGTAGGCAGGTATTTTTCAAGTGATACATTCTTCGAGGCATTTGATTGGCTCTTACCGTGGTAAAAGCAAGTTAACGGACTATTTGTTTCGTAATGAGCCACTGTAAAACCCTGAGCTAAGCCAAAATGCGATGTTCCGAACAGATTAGCGTTTAAAGTTGCAGTTGCCAATTTTTATTTTACTCTCACCCGACCAGAAATAAGCAGATGCACATTGAATAATTGCAAGTGTTGAAAGTTTAAACAATACAAAAGAACGGTAGATATTTGAAAGACGTCTTTGCACGTATCAGCTGGCAAAGATTTACCCGCTTGAAATAATAATATGAACATTCCTCATAGCCTAGCAAAGCGTGACGTTGAGTTAATCGTGGTCATCCGTAAATGGAATAAAAGTGATCAAACACAATGCATCGAGAGGGTGATCTTATCGGACAGAAAAAACGAGTAATAACGGGCCTAATTGAAATAATTGCGTGAAGAGTGAGAATGATTTCCGTCAGATGGTTGAATATTTTGAAGCAGAATCCGTACTTTCGATTGGATAATTATTTCAATTCAGTAGCGGAACATCAAGGTTTTCGTGTGGTGCATATTGTGATGGAATTATTTATTATCTGCGTTGCAATTTCTACACTTAATTTGCTTTAGTGCATCCTGCGAAGGTGTGTAAGGACACAGGTGTGTTGCATCTTGCATTCTATTTTCGAATCCGCTTCATATTTGATGCAATTTTAAGAGTTTTAGAGTTTAAGGTCGGGAGAGGGGCAACTGGGAAAACCCACTCGGTTTGAAGTTTATTTTAATTACTACAGCTAAACTATAAGTAGCAGAGACACCAAATTTGGTAACCTCCACGAGAATCGTACTAGCTTTCTAAAAAAATGTCTTTCACATTTTTATATTCATCAGTTTTGAAAAAAACACTGATTTAAGTTGAAAAAAATGATAGTATCCCACTGAAAATCAGGTATTTTAAAAAAGTTTAGAAACAAACATTTCCAATACATCTTTTCAGAAAGCCAGTTGAATTCGCTTGGAGGTAACCAAGTTTGGTGACTCGGCCACTTAAAGTTTAGCTGCAGTAATTAAAAGTAACTGCAAATCTGAGGTGTTTTTTTAACCTGCCCCTCACTCTATCTTAAGAGCAATTGCCATGAAAGCAAAAGATCCGGGACTCAAGTCCTCGAGTAGGCAGGTATTTTTGATGTGATTTGAATATACTTCAAATTAATACTAGCCGTGTAAATGGGGTAAAATGTTTACATACTTGTAATATCGTTTTGGTTTTAGTTCAAACTAAAACAGATGTTTCTGTCTGTAATTTCTGAGATTTCCGAGACGAAGTGTACCATATACCACGCTTCGCATAATTAATGACTCGGCCATACTCTACTAATTATTTCCTATACCGAACCACTTTATTACAAGCTCAACTTAAAATTAGATGTGTAAAAATAATGGAAAGTGTACAGTGGACCGGGTGTGTATACACAGCTACGGACAAGTGAATTTGCTCGGCGCGGTAAGTCATTACATTCAATGAATTACCTTATAAGTTTAGACACGAATTTTCGCTCTCATCTTTGTAATTCCAAAAATGCACGAGGGGTTACGTAATTGGCCACTTACTACATCAAAATGTTTTATGTGTTAAAGTTAGCATGGTTGTTAACACCTAGCTGCTCGATCAAACGTCTGACCAAAATATTTGATTGCTCTAACCATATTGCTTCTGCTGTTCCCGCTGCCATAAACCAAAATATTTGGATCACTATCGAAACGTGCATCTCGGCTTTTCACTTTCAGTCCATACCTATTGAAGGTCGAACACGTTTTCATAACTGAACAGTGAACAATGAAATTAGTTTATTGAATTATATTGGCTTTTTATGTGGATTGTTATTTTATATCTTGTAAGTTCCATAAGGTTGGTTGACCGCCTTTCATGTCTTCTTGGCCAATCTGTGAAGAGTTCTGATAATTGAAGATCGTATAGCTTGAAAAGAATTCGAAGCATTTCCACTTTTCCTAATGCATGATGTCTTCTGATGTTAATGAAATCACATAACTTGAGATTCGAGTATGATATCCCATAACTTAAGAGTTGAAGATGATATCCCATTCGTTAGGCACATTTCATGCATAGATGTGTTTTAAGTTTGATTCGTTGTCTTGTCTTTATAGCAATCCGTTCTAAGAGCTCATCTGGCTATCGCGATTGCCGATGACAGCTCATGAGAAACGCACTATACACATATTTCAAAGAATTTATGAACTTCAGTTTGTTTGCCACGGCCAAATTTTACACCCAATTTGACACAATTTCCTTCAATTGTAGCCGAATTGCCGCAGTTGTGACGACAGAAACTGAAATTGTGTCAAATTTTACACCCAATTTGACACAATTTCCTTCAATTGTAGCTGAATTGCAGCAGTTGTAACGACAGAAACTGAAATTGTGTCAAATTTTACACCCAATTTGACACAACTTCCTTCAATGGACGACTAGTGATCAAGGAATTCCAGAGTCAATCAACGTTGGGGGACAATGCTTGTCTTATGGCGTTAAAAATCCTCCAATGTTGATCGCCTCTGGAACGCTAGTCGTCCATTGTAGCCGAATTGCAGCAGTTGAAACGACAGAAACTGAAAGTGTGTCAAAGAAATTGGATGAACAATTTTTACCGTGTAAAACAGGCTAGGTACCAGTTTCCAGTTATAACCGAAATTACCAGACTGGTCCTGTATTTCTGTCAAATATAATTGGACTCAATTTGGAGAGACCGCCAAAGTATTTATATATCCTCCAAATGTTTACCAGACAACAGTAAAAAGCCTACTGATTTCTAAACCCATACAACACTCAACAACTTGATTTATAACTCAATAAACTACTTTTACTAAACCAAATTCGCTGACCATATAAATAAATAAATTTTAAATTAGGCTAAAAAATGCAACTTGGAGAATACCGTACGTCACATAATAATTCGAACATCTTCGTGCCCAACTCACCTCGACATTGAAAATCACGTAGAAAGGTCACCCAAGGGTCAAACCACATTGCCGTAACCGCTGCTTTGTGGCTATAAGAGCACATTGTTAACCAATTAGGTAGTGTCGATTGGCGTAAATTGATCTCTTTCAATGTAAATCAGCATAGCTTGATTTGAAGATGCATCATAACATAAGAAATCACTTATACTTCTGTCATGCTACCAGATGTGTATATACTATCTAGGAAATGGAATGGTGCATCATTTGTCTCTATGGGAAGATCAAAAGATTTGATCTAGATTCTTTTGGTATAATATAGTCGTTATTTATGAGTTCCAGCGCTGGTTGGTAATTATGATGCGCGGTTTCGATCTAGTTTTGGATCGATTTCACTGAGACCTCGTCATGACAGACATTGACACCTCACTTAACATCATTCATTGGAAGTTTTACTGCCTGACATTACAGATGGCTATTAAATAACGGCCTTTTGAGAAGTCGCAGTTCTATTCCTAAATCTAACAATTACCGAGACTTGAGCACATATTCTTAGGCAATAAAAGAGAAACAATGAACGAATATATACAATATTTAAAAAATACCATACAATATATACAGTCAACCTTTATTTGAAACGACAAGCTTGCTTTTTGAAAAAATGGGTGGTATTTGAAACAGCTGATATTTTCAGGCCATCCTATAGCAACTGGTACAATGTTGTCGCTTGTAACAAGTTTCTAGCAACCATCATGTCCAAGGTGTTCCATTGATTTGATTCGACTTCTGGTAGATTATCATTCGTAATTAGTGGTTTCGTTCATACGTGATCAATTTTGCTAATTTTTTATTATAGTTATATTGAACGCAGACCTCAGCACGCTTTGGCCTAAAAATACTTAATAAATAGGTAAATATAGGCGAATGGTTTCTATTTTTTTTTTCTGGTAAAGATGTTCTTCAATTTATAATTGTGATGAGCTACTTGTAATGTATAGAGGTTTGCCAAAATGTATCCAAGTTGACCATCCGACCTACTTCAATGCTACTGCCATGATATCAACAGCTTAAGCCTCTATTGTAAATGTAGGTGGATCCTATTGCATTTCAATGTCAACAATTGCAATTCGAATAATACTCAGAAAAGGAACTCTGGCCGTTTTGTGCCAGACGAAAAACACACGTTTAAACGGTATGCTTGCTGTGTAAATACATGTATTTTTCGTCTAAATGTCAACCTTGAAGAAAATTCACTTTAGTTTACATAACCTCTCGACTATGAAATTAGACAACAATGACCAACATGCACCCACTATGCACATAACGTACCTACATCACAGCTCGTCCTATAAACTCGTTGCTTGACCATCACCATCTAAATGAACAGTTATCAAACAAGAAATACCATTAAAAACCATAATTATTGATAGTTCGCGTACGAAAGTAGGCTAAACACCCACAAGCGTGTGTTTTCTAGTATGGAAACATTCAATTATACTTTGCCATATGTTGGCACTCGTTCATGTAGCTACGTTCAAAACAACGCGTGCAGATTAATATCTGTTCACATTTATTCACATTATTCAGACATTTAGATGTAATCATTTATAAAATCTTCCAATATATATACGCTCCCTTAAGACACCGTGCTGATTTCAATCTCTATCAAGACAATCAAGTTCATGCTGGGTTAGTAATGTTTACGTTTTAATAATAGGAAGTTATTTGCCCTCTATGAATAAATTATAGCACGTAATGAGGCTTGTTAGCAACAGTTGCTAATTAACACTGTTAGGTACATTTTTAAGTTCGTCTCCGATTTCGTAGCGCATTGCAACAGAACTTGTGGTACACTGCTGTGAGATTGCATTTCTCGTCGTCATATTGCACTTTGGAGTCCATCTTCCTTACTCTGCTACAATAATGTGCCCGTTGATTATCTTTTCAGCCGTGTCTATTCCTTTATACTGCCTTTAAAGTCACCCATAAACAGAGTTAACGTGCCTTTTTTGCCGTAATACTAATCAATTACCAAACTGTATTGTTGTGGTTAAATTGCAGCGGTATTACTCAAAATAAAATTCGTCTCCACATTAATTCTCGCCTAACAGTAGTCATAAATATTATCATAACTCATAACTCAAACGAGGATTTTTTTAATATCACCTTGACAGCCTCCAAAAAAACGCTTTCATAACTTTCAACTAAAACCGCATAATTTGAATCCACCATCTGCATTATTAACTGAAAGCGTTCCTTATCTCGAAACAAAATCCAACGGTCAGCACAAAAAATTCCAAAAAACGTTAAAAAAAAGATCTCATCCCAATGAAACCAGATAGAATTTTTTCACAGTCTCTTAATCAAAAATATGAATTCAGCCGCGTGTTCATTCTTTCGTTTATAAAGCTAGAGATCAAGATTCATAAGATTACGGAAGTGAACAATACCTATAACTCGCTTGCATGCTGTGAGGAAGTGCAATTCTCAGGTACACAGCGGAAATATGTCCATATTTTTCAGTTAATTACTCGTTCTTGCGCTTCTCTCATTGAGCGACGCTTCTGTATTACCCCAGATACACAGATAGCCTAAGACAGATAGTCTAAGCTCGCTCATGGGCGTCCAAGACTAAAGGACTTCAACATCACACCACTCACAAGTTATTTTACAATCGTATTTGATAAGTATTTGCCATTCTTAAGCCAACATTCTGCTCATGACTCCCTGGATCCTTGGATGCAAAGATCTTAAAGTTCTCAATGTTCCTTTTTGGAGCGGTGCTATCTCACGAAACTCAAAGAAAATATGCATTTCTTAAGGCATATGTCTACTTCCTAATCTTTGCACTAGTTAAAAAAAAAATGTTTACTAACCTGGGTACTGATGCTTACAGAACAGTTCACCAAACGTTGGGGATGATTAGTGGACTTCTTAGCAGTTTTACCCAGCTTAGTAAACAGCTTTTTTGAAAATAAAATACAGTTGATACCTGCGGCTCTGTTAAATTGAGATTTCGATATGCAAACATGCAAAATGTTTTGAAATATTACTAACAAATGACAGATTTTTTGTAATAGGCTAGATATTTCTTGGATATCCATAAATGCGTATTTAATTTGCCCGCAATAGTCCCAAATAAGAATTGTATTGTCCACAGTCCTAGCAAAAATCACTTGGGGAACTACGAAAAGGTTGTCTACGCAGCTCCCTCCTGCGAGCGTTCTGATTTCTGATAAAAATCGTGATACTAGTCTTTTTTTTTCTTCAAAAGATACTAGCTGTCTCCATAAATAATCGGAATGAATCCCATGATTTAATCTCGTTGGCTTTAAAAGTATTTCATATCAAAACCATTGTTTCGAGAGTGAAAATTAATGGAAACTGTTTTCTGCTTTTTCCATCGCGTACATTAAGTTCCAAGATCTTTTGGATTGTAAGTAGTTTATTTATGAGGTCTTAATTACTTATGAGCTTTTAGCTTCTCGTCCGTTAGTTCTATATAAACATTAAATGTCTAACATCAAAGCACGGAAAAACTAATCTCTTAAAATACTTTGGCGGATAGAATGGTTTTTACATGGATTCTATGTACGCTCACTGGTGTACGTAATTAGTTGCTATTTCATGAGGTAATTAAAACCGTGTTATTCCAGTTTACACCGGAAAAAAAACTGTCAGAATTGTTCTAGAATTTCTAAAGTTTGAAATATTTAGGTCAAGTGATTTTTCATAGTCAGCTTATCCAAATAACCATACAAAGAAATGTATGTGTGCCCATGGCTGCTCTCAAAGTAATTAAGGAAACGTTCAATAATGCATTTAATACCAGTAACTCACTCTTATTACTTTATGAGCGATAGTTTTTAATTTCCCTACATATCAAAGAGATAGAGCGCTCAAATTAACAAACCCCCTCACTAATTCGACTTAATGCGATATTCCCTTAAGTTATTACTGAGCCTCTGAGTATGTCAAATAAACTGCATCTACTGTTTTTTTGAAGAATATTAAAATCACTTCAAAAATACCTGTCTACTCGAGGACTCCAACCCCGGAACTTTTGCTTACATAGCAACTGCTCTACCAGTTGTTCCAGTTGTTCCAGTTGTTCCAGAGCGATCGTTGAATTACGTCAAAGCCTCTTTGGCTCGAATTCTTCTTGTGAGATCTACAACTCATAACTATTGAATTCTCTTCCGAAATATCGTACCCTGCTTAGCTCAGTTGGTAGAGTAGTTGGCACGAAAGCAAAAGATCGGGAGTTCGAGTTCTCGAGTAGGCAGGTATTTTGGAAATGACTTTAATTTTCAAAAAACTGTAAGTAAATGGGTTTAGCTGCTGAAAACTTCCACCAAACAAACTCCCAACGTTTCGCTAACTTTATTGAAAGCTCCTTCAGGGCGAGTCCTGTCAATATAGTTAGTGAAACGTTGGTAGTTCGTTTGTTCGAAGTCCTCAGCAGTCAAACCCATTTACTAACACATTGTTGTAGAAAACTACTGCTAAGATAAGACAGAAGACATGAGTCTTAAGAATTGAATGACTTAAATATTCTTCACATTAATACTAGCCGTATAAATAGCTTTCAATTTGTAATACTTGTGCATCCATATCTAATTTCTATCCCACGCAATTCCTCTACCATATTTCACTCAACACAATTAGCAAAGCATAAACGGCTGTCAATTGGCAGCAGATCACAGACCTCGCGTAGAGCTGATCTCCCAATTACGCCAACTGTTCTCTGGTTCTGCGCAAGTTATTAAGGTCAATTGTTTGTCCGTTAATCAAATGCAGTAACTGCAATTCCACAGGGATGTAAAGTGTAATCTCTGCCGATGCTCAACATAATCGAATCTCGCACGCATTGACCATATCCGCATGGTTCTTCATCTTCTTCTCCACCGGTAACATCTTCTGTGCATGTCGAGACTGGACACAACAATAATGACCTTAAGATTATCTTCTGATCTAATCATCGCAGAACGCGAGAAGAAAACAATTACACTCTTTACTAAGTAGAACGAATTACGCCTGTAAACAATAGGACTGGTAGATTCAGCTGACGCTTACTTCGCCAAGGTTTTAAGCAGTTTTAATTGCAATAGTAATGTGTGAAAATACATCACAAATACATTAAGACAGTCGTAACTTGTTTCAAGTCTTATTGTTGTCTTGCGAGTAACAGAAGTATGCGCTACCTGTGTACCAACTGTACGGAAATGCTTATGAGTCTTCACCGTATGCGATTGAATTTGATTCAGATTGTCTTTATTGTTGTACGCACGTAAAAATGATGAAGTTATTAATTACAATAATTAAAGTGACGCTACAAATTGGTTGTAGCGTTGGTAAATTGTTCCTCTTAGCCTACAATTATACTATTTGTAAAAGGCTTTAGGGCATTCATTGTATTAACTCTGCTATCTCATTAATACAGTTTGTTAGTTCGTACGTTTAATCAATTAAAAGTTTTCTTTTTTTAATTAAGCTGTAAAGTTGATTAAATTAATTATATTACGTTGTATAAACGTGTAGGTTTATAGGAGTTCCTCGTTTTTTAAAATGATAATACCTTTCTTATATTATGGGGTATAAAATGTATGGAGTAGTAGATAAAATTCGTTCCGTTCATACTAAATATGGATGCTGGAGAAGTCCTGAAGTACAAACTAGCACCGATCACAATACTTGCAGCTGCCTATTAACATTATGAGGTGATTATTTCTCAACTTCCGAGTTCGCTGCATGTCTGCTGAGGTTTGCTTTCAATACATAGGGTCATGGGCTCAAGTCTGCGTATGAACTTTGTAGTGTGGTGTGATTCGACATGAAAATTTCCTCATTCACTCGCAATTATGCTTACTTAGGATTCAACTAATGAAAAAACCTAACATTCACACCAGTATTACTTTTTTGAGACTCATATCTCCTGACTAATTTCAGCACTATAGTTTTTAAAAAAACTGTTAATAACTGG
>QKMV01002286.1:0-13671 GCA_003287335.1 Lednia tumana
ATATATATATACTACCTACATGCACGAAAATCAGTGTCAGGGGTTGTTTTATAACCCTCCAGTAGCACAAGGCTTCAGATATGCTAGAGCACTCGTAAAAAAATCAATAATTGAGTCCGTTAATGAAAAACACAGGGAAGAGTCATTTAAACAACTGGGTTTGTGCATTTATATTCCTTTCTCCATCATTGCTTCGTCTGCATCGGCCGAAGAAGATCATAGCAGTGCAGAATAATCTACGTCAAGTGGTTTTTAAATTATTTCCGAATTTGATAATCTACGTTATTTTTTTACAGTAACGGAATGTTGATCGGCGTGACAGAGCCAAGGAGAGTCGCCGCAATCTCCATGTCAGTGCGAGTTGGCCACGAGATGAGCCTGTCGAACAAAGAAGTCTCTTACCTCATCCGTTTCGAAGGCAACGTCACAGACGATACCAAGATAAAGTTCATGACTGACGGAGTTCTGCTGAAAGAAATTCAGAGCGTGAGCACATTGTTTTTTGTTTACTTAAGCTTGATGAGTATAATGGATTTTTTTCGAGAACTAGTCACCAAAAAAATAATTTTCATCTGAAGTAAACCCTCATTTTAGCTACCCCCTAGCCATGTATGATGTTCAACGAGCGAGCATTCAAGGTAGTTGGACTTTTCAAGTGACCCTTCCGTAGCATATCTGCTGAACGTCACCCGAATTTGTCCAATGTTTCCATTATTTAATTAGATTATTATTTATAGCCACTGCTTCGATTTCAAAAATTCAAAGTTACCAAAGAAAGTTCCAATGTTTTATTATTTTTTAACTATTGAAAAAAAAATTTTGTGGATCTTAGATCTTAGTAGTCGTTAACTAAGCTGCCGTCGGCGTCGATCGTTTGTTAAGATTGGCAACCCTTTAAATTTGCTTGTCTAAACCATTACAACAATTAGAACAAATTACAAAATTACTTGACTGCGCAAACCTTTCGGTTGGACCCTTTCTCAGGGTCGGGTCAAGTTCCGTTACCTGGTTTATTACCGCAGGCAGTGAGTTGTCAAGAAAAATACAGAATAGATGTTACCATTAGTGCAACGGACTGAACTTTGTCTTAACTTTGGTTTTTGAGTGGCAACGACGTAATCTTGTGTTTGGATTGAACACGCTTGGTATCTTTATAATCAGGGAGATTGGTTTATGCCCTGTTTGGCCAAATCTGACTCAAATGAGAATAAAGCCATATAGCCCATATATAGGCCCATCTATGATGCACCTAGACCCAAGCCACAGGCTAATGTTGTCAATATGAATAAGGGTCCGTACGTTTTCAATGGTAGACCGACTGACATGTATTTGTTGAGAAATTCTTATAACGCGCTATATGAAGACGCTCTGCAAAACTTCTACCCGTAATGAACATTATGGGATAGTTTTTTTCATGAAAATACTCAACAAATTGTCAAATGTTTGTCAATTTTATATTTAAATTTAATCACATCTTTTCCACTGGGCACTACGAAAAAAGTCAGCCTCGCATCAAACACGGCGTAAAGGTCACAAGAAAGTAGAAGGATGAGAAGCTTGCTTGAGAAAGGATTATCTTCGGTCTTCCTAAATTCGTACATAAAAATAACTTTTAAAAGACAACCCAATAACCTTAAATTGTTATCAGGCATGATGTTTACGTAGTTTAAACTGGGACTGGTACGTTGAGCTGACGGCTGAAAAACGTGTTGCAGGACTTCCTTCTGTCTCGCTACTCTGTGGTGATCCTTGACGAGGCCCACGAACGGAGCGTCTATACGGACATCCTCATCGGGCTGCTGTCTCGAATCGTGCCTTTACGCAACAAGCGAGGCAAACCACTCAAGTTGGTCATCATGTCTGCTACTCTGCGTATCGAGGACTTCACCACGAACACCAGGCTGTTCAAGATACCACCGCCTGTCATGAAGGTACCACCCATCTAGTACTTACCAGGGATAACACCGGTTAATAACCGGCCTTGAAAAGGTCAGGACCAGTCTGTCTGCTTTGCCCAACAACCGGTCTTCATTGACAACTGTTTTGAAGGCCAGCAAAAAATTTAAAATCAAATTTCAGATGCACTTGCTTATATCTAGATTTATGGTAGGTTGGTGTCCGGTGATGCTCTGGTTGAAAAGATTTTTGGTCCTAAGAAGGACCTGTATGTTTTGGCAAAACATCCAGGTCCTTCTTAGGACCTAAAATATTTACAACCAGAGCATCACCGGACACCAACCTACCATCAATTATGGGCTCTCAACCACTCCGCATTACCATCTAGATTTATATTCACCAAATGTCATGAAAAGATTGCCTTTTCTTTCCTTTTGAAACTTGGGTCCTCATGGTTTTTGCTCTTATTTGAATCAGCTGACATAAACTCACAGCTCTAAAAACGTATGCAATTCCTTCTTTCCTTTTATTTACAGTGCTAGTATTTTGTCGCCTTTCGTTGCTGCGAATTAGGAAATCCCCAACTATATATACCAATTTTACAACCTAAAAATTTTGCATTTATTTTAATGAGCCAGATAGTTTTCAATTTTTACGAAAATTCCCAGTTTCTAGCTGCCATTCGGTTTAGGCAAACGGATAACGGGTTTCAAATATTTGCGCACGGCGTCTTCCCTACCTACTCGCTATACAAATGAAAGGCTGCGAGCTGTAGTGGGCTCTAGCATGTATGTGTGTACCATGTATGCCTTTGTACAGTGTTCGGATTGCAACCGCTCTGTGTGCAAAATATCCATGTGGCATTGGTACCTTTCAAATATCAAATTTAAGACACCTGCTATTCATTCATTCTGCAATCACAAATCTATCCAACTCGTCTACCTCCCGATGACCCCGTTACGGCAAAGTCTAGGAAGCTCAGTTGGTAGAGAATCGGACATAAAATCCGAAAACCGGGGTTGGAGTCCCCGACCACCCAGACATTTTTAAACGTTTAAGGCCGTTAAAACTCAGGATGATTAATGCTCTACAGTTGGTTCCTCTATCAGCCGGCACCTTCTTTAGCCAATATCATACCCTAACAAAAGGTTGCATTGTGTTGCTTTGTCACAGGTGGAGTCGAGACAGTTCCCAGTTACGATTCACTTCAACAAGCGCACTGCGCCGGATTACGTGGCCGAGGCGTACAAGAAAGCGTGCAAAATTCACGCCCAGCTGCCCGAAGGTGGCATTCTGATATTTCTCACTGGTGAGTGAATTCAGGAACTTTTACAAGTAGAAACTCGAAAGTAATAAAAGTTCGTTGTAAAAAAATAAAAACCGGACGTGGTTTGATACAGCTGGTCGTTGATTAAAGATGTAGATTGATTATTATACATCAATATATCATTAATTAGAAGGAAGGGAAGCAGAATGGGTAAAATGTGCGATCTGGGAATCTAACACGGGACCCCCCGGGAGCACACTCGACTGGAAATCGAGGGGTCCCGGAATCGATTCCTGGATCAAAGACACATTTTGCCTATCAAATTCTTAAGACTCATGTCTTCTGCCTAATTTCAGCTCTAGTTTTCAAAAAAACTGTTAGTAAATGGGTTTTACTGCTGAGAACTTCTAGCAAACAAACTGCCAACGTTTCGCTAACTATACTGAAAGCTTTTACCGAACGGTTTTTTTTAACTACCATGTTCATCTCATGTCAATCTCCTTTAATACCCTTGCCTTTCCAAATCTTAGCATGTTTCAGTGGATTTCTTAGCTTTCAAACGCAAATCGGTATGTTTAATATGATTTAATGCTATTTCGTGCTTTCTAATTCTTATTAGCGCGGTTACGTAAAAAAGTCTACACAAGTGTTAATGTCGACATAAGTCTTGAAGCCTAAATCGATAAAACGGGTCAGTCGGCTGCCCTTGAAACAGCCCTTTGCTCCAGCATTGGCTCCGCTTCATTGACTTACCTGTCTCCAATCTGTCACCTTTTGCGCCCCAAAAATGCACGAACAATTTTGCAAACAATCGGTATCTCGAAAGGAAAAATAGCGGACTACATTACAACTCATCACTAAATAAAGCCCAGCTGCAATTTATTTCCAAGTATCGATAAGGTAACCTTTGAATAATCATAGCCCTAGTCAATCAAATAATATGTGCACCCATTTTAGTCATACATCTCTGCTTACTGTTTATCGACGCACTGGTTTTTTGAAAATAAACTTACTTCCAATTTAACGATATAAAAAGTGTCAGCCACGTTCAGGGTGGTCATGCATACATACATTGCCTACCATTCTCAAGCTACTTAAATGGGCATGAAAATTTGAACATTTCGTTAAAATCAAACTGTACTGCACCAGCTCCCACTTGAACCATGCCCACTTTTACATCGAATTTAATAGATTTTAACTTCGGGACCTTGAGTTAAAACTAAGGACGTGTTTTTAAGTGGGTCAGGTCAAGTGGAAACTTGGTTTAATATCTTGTGTTTGCCGTCTTACCAATGAATTCAGAAATTTAAATTCAGTTTAAATTTGGGGAGTAGGGTGAAACGGTCAGGCACGTGTTGAATCAGGTTTTTAGCTGCTTTAAGTTGAACCATGTATTTTATTTCTGGGTCTACATGGGTGAGATGCCACAAACTCTTGAAACCAAAACTTAACTTAGATCGTACGTGGTAAGTAAGCCATTGGACCCAGTAGCAAGAATCAAATCTGCGAAGACTTTAGATTGGGCGCTACGTAAAAACTGATCTGCTCTTCGACGCAAACTGAACGGGCAGTCGTGAACAGTATTCCTCCTTTTATGTGCCTGTATTTTCTTCAGGTCAATGCTTTTAATTAACCCAGGACACGCATTCTGAACTTTGACACCGAACATTTTAAGAGTGAAAATTGTGAAATCATACCGGCTGGAAGTTTTTCGACCACAGCCCTGAGACATCGGTTATCAGTATAGGAAGCAACATGACAGAAACTTCGAAACTTGTGACTGCCCTGCGCTAAGAGTTTGAACAGTGACGCGATGCCTATCCTAAAGTCTTCGCAGGTTTGATTCTGGCGTCCCGGTACTGCTACTTTAACGTGGATGTCTGACGTACTTACATCATTCTATGTGAGACATCAGTCAACTGCTATTACTCTTCGGGACATTTCAGTTCTTCAACCTTCAGCTATGTGGAAGGTTACGTATTGAAACGTCCTTGAAGGTGATTCCATATTTCATCTGTGCAGCGCTTTTCCGTGCTATGTATTATTTGTGTGTTATAGTAAAAAATTTGGATCGGTTTGATATCCGTAATAACCTTTTTAAAGTGTGTATATGAGAAAATACAGTTGTGTACGTGCATGCTACAAATATGCAAATTGAAAAATATGAATATGTTTGGAAATGTATGATAACTAGCAAAAATGTGGAATTTTCTTTGACATCACGTTGAAATTTATCGTGCGTTTTTCATTTTAATGTCAAGAAATATATTATAAAAAAGACAATATGTTACCTTTTAAGATTCACCAAAGCAAGCTTATAAGTAATAAAGAGTAATAACTCGCGTATTTCTCAACTACGAACGTGTCGTGCGTTAAAATTGCACTCGCTACGAAAAGCAAAACATTCTCCTCGCTAGAGTTTTCAGTTTCCCTGCATATTTCCTCTGCGGCATGGCTTCTCGTGAAAAGGTTACTTCCTGTTTTCACGCGAGCGCATAAAAGCTTATGGAAATATAAATCAGTTATCTTTGCTCTTTCCTCCCCGAGTTGTGACAAGCTTAACCTTGCGCAGCGACATGACAGGCTGCTGGTAAGACTTGATTGCGTCATCATTATGACACTTATACCTTCAGAATTTCTAAACGCAATTCGCAGCTTTGCGCATACAAAAGACGCGCCGAGACGGCTTTACTTTGTTATGTAACTTGATCGTCGAGATCAGAGAGCGCTTGCTAAAAGAACGCCAACCATATTTCAAACAGATTTTCGTGCAGTTTATTTTACAATCCACTCCGCGGGGTATTTCTTTGTTTATAATTCTCTTGACACCAACAAAATTAAGCCTTACGTCTTAAATTATTTATGTGTAGTATTTTGAGTATCAATTTTTGCACTGGCTAGATTTCCCCTCCGTGCTAACAAGTCAAGTGGCCTGCCTTTTGTCACACTAAAGCCGCGAAAGAAAAACACTTTGATGCCTCGTGGCTAACACCATCAATATTTCCCACACTTCCTCGAAATCTACTCCATTAAACTGTGTATTCTACGATGTGATGCCAAGAAAGACTAAGGCAGCGTTTCGGCTCAGTTTCTAGCTTCTAGGGTCTCGGCTGGATTGGGCCGTTTACTCCGTGGAGTTTATTAACGAACAGCTATACGAGATACGCGCTACCAACGTTGTTCTCTAGTCTGGTTACTCCATAAGGTTGAAGATCAAAATGGGAGTAAAAAGGAATGGGGCGTCGGTCGATGTAGGTATATAGGGTGAAATAACTCAATTTAAGTTTCGGATGCGAGCGTGAAGACTGGGACACCGTCCTCCCCACACCCCCCCTTTACCACCCCCCGTTGACGCGTTCCCGCCTAGTTCCCGTTTCCGTCCTCGTTCCTCGATGCTGTGAGTCGTCTTCCATACATTCGAAAAGATCGATTTGAATTTATAGACGGTTAAAAAATCGACGAAGACAATTTCGCCTGGGTGAATGAGAAAAGGTTTGGTCTTTATCGATATTGAGTGGTTGAGCTCTCGCAGATGGCTTGACTTGTACATCATCTTAGCCCGGGGCTGAGTTAAATTTGGCTTACGATTATACTTGTTTTAATGTTATCTATTGGAGACTCGATTTAAATTTGGTTCAAGCAGGGTATCTAAGTTCGTAAGTTACCGCTTGAATAATGGAACCCGGCTCCTCCACCAAAAGCCTCATTTTGCCAAGAATAGATTGTTTTAATTTATTGCTTTTTTAGTGACATTCTTTCATCACAATTTGGAAACAATATCACTCTATGTATCACATTTGCTTTTGTGTTTGCATAATTTGAACTTCTTTCAAGATTAAAAATACCAAAAGAAAAATGACAGTCACAATTTCATCCCCTTGACTAACAATCAAGATTCATTCGTTTCTTACTGTCTAGTCGAAATATTTCCTAACCACTTCGTCGCTTCAAAGAGAAATTGTGAAAAATGTTGAGTAGCTAACAGCAAAAAAGGGGTTTCTTGAAAGACATTTTGATAGATGTATACGTGAAAGAAGCCTACACTTTTCTATCACAGCGGGTGAATTAGGAATATGTTTATACAGCAACAGACAGGCTGACAATGCTCTGTATTATAAAACAGCAAAATAGAACAAAATAAGCAGCTTGGAAATGCTTTATCTTCATTTCAAGCTAGATCGTATTTTTGAAATGTGTAATGTTGCGCGAAAGGATACGTGTATTATTTTTTTTCTGTTGATACGTGTTTTCTTCATTTTGTAATCTGTAGAGTCAGCCTAGCGATGTGTGATTTCACGTCACTCGCCTCCAGATGGCTTGCTTAGAACCCGAAGTGACAGTTGACAGTTGACAGTTGACAGGACGACGCCACCGTTGCTGACTCCTGTCTGGCAAATCTGGAAGAGGTGTCGGCTGAACTAGAGCAAAAACTTGCAGAATATCACAGCAAACCAAGGTATTAACTCGGTAGCTCTCAATAGCTGAGATCGATCATGATTAGTACGTTAAAGCTCTGAATTACGTATTTTTATATAAATCGTATGGAGATTCTAGAATGTCAGCATTGGAAATTGAAATCTCATCGGTATAAGTTATTCCACGGATGAATCGTCTAATACCAGCCCTTCAGATCACTCGCCGTTCGTAACACGTTCTTTATAATTAGGTTAATCAAGTTTGATAATCAAGTTACTTGCGTTTCGTTTTCACATTTTGTAATTCAATTCCAACGCCACTTTTAATAGTAGCTATAATTTCATGTTTGAAGTACTCTCCTATTCTGTAAGCTTGCTAGAGAAGCTAGTCTAAAGCTTACCGAGTTTTGCTCTACCATAGAAATTAGCAGCGTAACACCCTCATTGGGTCTGACATGTGGAAATGGAAATGGAGTCTGCCTCAAACAATACGAAGCAAAGTTCTGATAACGGTCGGGCACATTCGTTTGTCAATCGATGGCGTTGGTGATGAGAAATTTGAAACTTTGCCTCTGTTGCTGGAATCTCGTTAAAGTAGAGACCCGATGGACCTCCGGGTGTATAAGTGACCTTAAGTCTGATCAACCGTTCATTCCAAATATTCCGGCCTTGTTCCCTCCTTCACCCAACGGGGGCAACGGCGAACTTGAGTGGACATTTATTTGACAACTCGATAGAAGTTGTATTAATATTTCAGATAGGCTTTGGTCACTGGATGACACTGGAAGAGGGTGAGATTCGACTCCTCGCGACAGCAAATATGAATCCTAATTGCGGCTCACCACGAAATTTCCACGACGCCAAAATCATACTTATTCGAGAGAACTGCAAAGGTTGACTTTTTACTCACACCGAAATTGACGTGTATTGCATGACACTGACAGCGTCAACGAATTTAGACCAATAAGCAGCTCATCGATGGGTAGGAAAAGGCACGTGGGTTTCTTCACGCGCTTTGATGCTTATTTGCTTGTCGTTACTCAACGAACAAACTCAAATGTACACAACGTAAAATATTTAAATACTTGCACCATCTTGGCAAAACATCAAATAAACATTCTCAAGTTTTTAATTTTGACGCAAAAGTTTCCCACTTAAAATATGCTTGTATAAGTCCACCTGTGCAAGCAATAAGCCCGTACTTCTTACGAGCAATAATGGAATAGCCACGTGTGGTTGTGGACGCCTACATTTGTATTCCTTCAAAAACTCTTTATTCAAACAGAATATTTTGGGAAGAACTATCTAGCCTGGACATACCATCGAACACGACTTCCCATCTCAACAGTTACACTACAGCTACCTAACACAATTAAACATCTATTCTCTACTATTAATTTCTTTAGACTCATGTTTTTTTGCTTAATCTTAGCACTAGTTTTCAGAAAAAACTGTTAATTAACTGGGTATCACTGCCATGAACTTCTAAAGAACAAACTCCCAACGTTTCGCGAACTATTCTGTAGGATTCCTCAGGGCGAATGTGACAGATTAACGTGAAAAAGAACGTTTAACTGTCACATTTGCCCTGAGGAAGCCTGCAGTATAGTTCGCAAAACGTTGGGAGTTTATTAAATTCTTAAGACTCATGTCTTCTGCCTAATTTCAGCACTCGTTTTCAAAAAAACTGTTAATACGTGAGTTTCACTGCTGAAAACTTCTAAGAAACAAACTGCCAACGTTTCGGACAATCGCCCCGAAGAATCTTTCAATATAGTTAGCGAAACGTTGGCAGTTTCTTTGTTAGAATTTCGCAGCAGTGAAACCTATTTACTAACAGTTTATTCGTTGGGAGTTTGTTTGTTAAAGTTCTTGGCAGTGATACCCAGTTTAAAACAGTTTTTATTTTTAATTCTCTTCTCTGTTTCCGACAATTCTTTCCATCTCATCTTTTCAACACCTTCAGTCAAAAGACAATTTAAATAATGTCCCCAAAAACCGTTGACCATTCTGTAAACGCGACATCGCATAACATCGGGTTCTTCCACCTAGCAGCATGCGACCGGACGAAAATCGGCGGAAAATCACTTGGTGACGTACTGTGGCTTGGCCACGGTTTCCGATGCGGGTCACATACGGCGACGCCGGGCGGCGTCGGGAAGGTGGCGTCGGGTGCACCCTCGACGCCGCCGACGCACCTCCGATAACTCACGGGCTCGCATGACGCCGTGTCACATTTCAGTTTGCCCGAGCGACGATAGGACGTGGAATTATTTCACAAAGTGCGTCGAGAGGATTCTTTGCGCGCATTGATGTGCGAGCTTAACGCGTGCTGCATTGAAGGCACGCTTTTTTCATATTCAAAACGTGGTGTAGCAATAAGATTTATTTTCGCGTAGGAAAAGATTTGTGTTGTGATCTAAGCGAAAGGTTCATTTTGTTATGATATCCGAGGTTTTGACTCGTATTATATGTTTCACAATCTCGTGTATAGCTTTTAGCGTGACATCCAGGGTTTACATACCGTATTGTTAGTAAAGATTGGCTCTCACTGTGTGAAAAGTATTATAGTGTTAGATTTTATTAAACTTTCCTTGACAGCTTAAATTGCTTTAACTTTCGAAAATGTCAGTTGTGGTCTGTATTTTTCTCCCCTATAAAGCTTGTTATTTTTCAAGAATACTCGACAAACTTTTACTATGGTTTAATTTTAGCATTTAATGTCATAATCTCGGGTTACCATTCTTATGAATAAAATTTCCTTCGTATTCTTGTGCGACCACTTATCCTTAATCTCACTTTACTACACGGTAAAGACACAACAACAAAAAAACACGTTAATTTTATCTGTTTTTCCCCTACGCTGCACCTACCACCCCAACCTAACAATCATTTTTCATGGAAGTTGCGTACCGCTCCCCCACGCAAGAGGAAAAAAACCCTGCACTGCATCTCATTACTCTCACATTGGCAAGCATATCGCACAGCGTTAATAAACATGAAACATGTTCGCCCCACGATCGCATCCTCCCGCTATCGCCGCCATCTTTACGACGCTCGCTCACACATCTCCGCTGCGAGTCACTGTAATACGGCCATTCCACCAGCAGCACCTTCCCTTCTATATCTCCTACTTTACTTCATGCTTCATTCTTCATACCATCGCAGCATATCATTTCAGCTTATTTTTACTTTCATCTAAACATAAATTTCTCCTAATTTTCCCTCTACTTTCATACATCCAACTTTCCGTCTCACGACGACTTCTTTTCGTTTCCTTCCTGTTTTTTTTCCCCTCCTGCTTTTTTATTCCACCTTATTCTCCTTCCAGCCATCTCTGGCTGCCAGTTTGGCCCGCATTTCCCATCCCTCAGGTCGGTTCCACGTGAACCTCCCTCACCCCCACCACCCACCCGCCCACCTTACCTCACCCCGTCTCCCGTTCTGTACCATCGTGTCACCTATTCCTTTCTCCTTTCTCCTACGCTAGCGCCTCTTGCATTCTCTCTCTCCATGCCCCGTTCACGTGCACATTCGGTTCTCAAAAGGGAGCGCTACTTCCCGATAGCCCCTCTATACAGGGTGTTACAACCCTTTTACCATCTACCAAAAGGGGCATCCATTATTCCATTAAACAATCGTGTAACTGGCCAGAGTATCCGATTCATTATTTAAGAATCGTAGCGAGCTACAAAATACGGAACACAAACACAGCGAACCGCGTGGCCGTTCATCGCACTGTCGCGAACACTTTGTAGTTCTCACACACTTTCCACTCTGATCAGACATGATGGCTGTTAAATTAGAAATGGGAATGTACGCTACATTTGTCTTCTGTAGGCACCACAATTGCTGTGTACTTGGGTTCGTTTTTGTTTCAAATTGCAGAAATCACTCCCTTAGACATTATTAGATTTACTTCGGTTCTGATTTTAACGTTGAGCGTATAAATCGGTTTCACCATCTTAGCTAAAACACATTTGTTTACATATTTTGGACGCGTATAAACATCAAATGTGGAAAAAATATTACTTATCGCTAGTTTTCCCAAATTATTTAACACTAAGTTACAAGAGAACTTCGAGAAAGAAAACAGAGAATTTCATCGGTGAATTTTGTTTTAAACTAGAAGAGTCATCGACTAACTCTGCTAACAAAGAGTTACATTCTTTGGTGAAACAGCCCATCCCCTCCCAAAAACATTTTTCAACCAAGATGTTCGGTGACCTAACTTTTCAAACAGGGATCAGGAGTATTGAAAAAATTCCTGCTATTAAGAAAACCCACCCCAACGTAAAACTTGGCTTAAAAGTTAGTGAACCCCATCCTAAGACATATTAAAATACACCTTGTATCTGATTTTAGCGTCGAGCTGTAGCGAAAGTAAGAGAACTCGCGATTCCAATTGATCGTCCAGAAGTAATCAAAAAGTAACGGTCGTTCCATGTAAAGTCGGGTCTTCGATAGAGTCCGCCTGCAAGTATCAAACCGATCCACGCGTTGACGTCGGCATGTGTTAGCATTTGCAAATAGACATTGCCGATGAACAAACATGCCATCGTGAGGCAATTCTTGCAAGAAGGTATTTTGTAATCAAGCTCGCTCGACGGTAGGTAAAGGTACCTACCCGCGCTATGGCGACCCCTATCCAGCAGGGTTCTATGTCGACTTCATGAGTGGCAGGGGCCCCACGGAATCGACCGAAGAGCCAATACTCGTGAAGTCGAACCGACCTATGTTTGATGAAATTCTCGACATTTGCATCGGGATGTTACAAGACTCAAACAAGATGGTCTTCTCCTCGTGTGACGTGACGTACGTTCAAACATTCCATCGCAGCATTTATCTAAAGCAGATAATGTTTTATACATAGGTATATATATGTTATGGATATTCGGCAAGTCAATATTGAATGGGAATGTATCGGAGTGGAATATGAAATATTGGGGAATCCATAAATATATCTATATATGCGATTGAGCTCAAATTGAATGTAAATATGCCGTCTTACGTATTTTATTTGTTCTGTGATTTTCAAAAGCGATTCGTTTTCCCAATTCCCTAGTCGTAAATCTGAAAACACCACAGGTCTTAGGAAATTTCGATCATTTCTTAAAACTCGCTTCGTAGCTTTCTTCTATTTACTTAGAGCCGCCTAAGCTTGGACATATACGTTTCTGAATGAGTTTTTTTTTCTTTAAAAGAATGGCTGAGATGGCAATATCTGTTGCGCTTGAAATAGATGACGCCACGTTGTGGTTGGCCGTATTTTATATTCAGGCTAGCCGTGCAAGACGGTCTATGGAAATAAGTATAATAACAAAAAGAAGAAGACGATTTGAGGCCAGTTGTCCGCCTATTTGCTAAAAGAATCCCACAGACAACGTCGTGTGAAAGACAAGCTTGTGTGTGTAAGAAAAGGGAAATATGCACACGTCGCTTTGTACACAAGCACAGACGCTTTCAAACCGTGTCATACAACAGAATATTACGCAGATATATTTCCCTATCATCAAAAACACACCAATGTCGTCGCGAGTTGCAGCCGTTTTATTTTCCACCGCGCATTTTCCACCAACGTGACTCGAATGCATACGAAGGTCTGGATATAAAACCAGTTCCCTCCGCGAAGTGTGCCCGAGCTCTCAACCGTTTCGCACAATACGGTTTTGCGGTTTGTTTGTATTTCCTCATTTCTTTGATTCTTCTTATAACATTAAGCACGCCAACGTGCCTCTTCTTGAAGCCTGGTTTCAGCACCTCGTTACTAGCGTGACTGCGTGTGCTTTGTTCTACAAATAACACTCAAGTTCTGAAGGTGGTTTTTTTGGGAGCTTTCGCCAATCAAAGCCAAGTATTCAAGGCTGTGGAACTGTGGGCTTTCTCCAATTAAAATCCTTGCAAGCAAAACCAAGGTTATTGAGTTTTGAACATTCATTTAGCTAAGCTTCCGTTCCATGCATTGATAGTAGTCAGCGAATTCCATTCCATTACTCCGAGCTTTCAAGGTTGTTTAGTTAAGAGTGCTTAGCATAGAAGGTTTTTTAATGGGCTGCCAAATTTCTAACCCTGATAAGACCGTTATATCTAGAG
>QKMV01002287.1:0-13660 GCA_003287335.1 Lednia tumana
AAACTGCTGAAAACTTCTAACAAATAAACTGCCAACGTTTCGCTAACTCTGCTGAAAGCTTCATCGGGGCAAGTTTGCTGGGGCAACTGCTGAAATCTTCTTTTTTTGGCAGTTTATTTGTTAGAAGTTTTCAGCAGTTTAACCCAGTTATTAACAGTTTCTTAAAAAATGAGTAGGTATTGTTTCATCTTTCATAATTTTCACTCCTCTCTTGTTGGGTTGAAATGCAACATAAATTGTACTTACCATGACATCGGCAGCTGGCATCTTGACACTGCAAGATCAACTTTTCACTGAGAAATCTAACTGTTGAGTGGATCATCTTCATCACTGATCCATTCTCCCCTACTACCTAACACATGTTTATCAACTGCACTTTGACCTGAGGTCATTTGCGCAAATCAAACAAATATAAACATCAGTAAACAAGCGATTAGCAACTGATTACCAAGATCAGACAAAAAGTTGTAGTGTTCTAGTGTCCTAAAAGAGATTCAAGTATAATAATTAGAGAAGGTAAGTGTGAATAATTCTTGAAAGTTAGACAAAATCGTTTATTGTGTACACAAATGTATATAACTAATAACTAATAAGTAACTACTATAATTTAGTTCTTAATCACTAGTTAAAAAGCTAATTCATTGATCATTTTAAGTTATTGCTCAATAAGGTCACTGGCGTGGTTGTGAACTTGGAAATCATTATATTACAAGCTGACGTGATCTGTTACTTAATTCATGAACTACACGAGCTAAATAATTTCATAACACCCAGTGTCTTTCGGCTTTCAAAAATAAGAAAAGTGTGTCGTAGTCATTGAAGCTCATAGAAACTGTTGTTGTTGTTCACGACGAACGATCTGTATCGCTGTTTCTTCTCGATTTCTTCTGACTTTTCTTCTTACTACTTCGGCCTTCTCGGGATTTGGACGAAGGCTCGTGATTGTGTCTGCCACTTTTATGCGACTTGACTGGCGTTCTGTTGAAAAATAGAATCCCAAACGATTCGTGAAGTACAAGAAGTTGGGACCTCAGTTGGGTTCAAGCTAATTTCAGTTATTTTTACCTCACCTTCCCCTTCATTTTATTCAACACCATGCGGTCCAAAGGTTTGGGTCTGGGTTTTGGGTTTGGGTTCTGTTTTCAGCTCCGCTCGTTGGCACCCAAACCTTTGGGTCGTATGGTGGGGGAAGAAAATGAAAGAAGCTTCGGCAAAAATAACTCAACTTAGCTTGAACCCTACAGTAGTGAAAATTTTCAGCCATGCAAATTTCATGAAAAACATTTCCTTGAATTTTGCCCAGTAACATTAAGCAGAGTAGGTGAAGTGAAATGAGGATGAGGCCGGATGTGTGATAATTTGATTTTTCCCCGGAAAAAAAACAATTTCTGATTTAAATTGGTTTTTTGTCTTGTGTTTGCACTGGAAAGGGATTTTAAGAATGGAAATTTTAGGAATGCTATATTCGTCCGGCACTGATGTCGCAACATGCCTAGAAATTTAATTCCGTTTGCTATTAAACCGTCACGACTCACGGTTGAATTAAAACTTTATTTTTCGTGTTTGGGGACCTCTCCTGAGCACCCAAAAAATGTCCGGTAACAAAGCTAGTTACATTCTCTAGGACTGAACCAAGATTGGTGACTGTCGATTTTTGATTTTACTAATATTGCCAGTTTAAGCAGGGTTAAGAACTGGTCCAATTTCAGCCTGACTTATTTACGATGCATGACCCTGCCTGTATAAATAACGTTGCACTTGGGTAACCACTTAAGAGGCGTTTATTCAACTAGTTGTGTATCCCTAACCAGCTATTAAGGCTCACCTACAACCAACATAGCCGTAAGCATTAACGTAAGAATTTATGTAATGTTATGTAAGGTGTTCACAATAAACACTTAATGCTGTTATGTTAAGCCAATCAAATCAGTTCTGTCATTGTCAGCTGTGTGGCGCCATTGTTGTTTGGCTTCTGTTTTTTTCCTTATGTGAAATCAGCATAAGGTGTGACTCGGCCAAACTTAATGTTAATGTAACGTCAGATGTTATGTTCTTACGTTTATTGTAGCTAGTCTTAATTAAGTGCATCCACCAAACGCTGTGCTTACTGCTAAGTTAACGTTATGCTAATGGCTATGTTGGTAGTAGATGAGCCTTTAATTATCGAAGGCTCCACGTACCTCACAGGGAAAAATTCTATATGCTACATCAAAAGACAACGTAAGTTAAAAACATATCCACATGATATTCGGCTGCCGCCACTTAGAACACCGTTCACTTGTAACAAGAATAAAAATGCCATATTCTTACCTTGAGCTTGATCGTTCTCGCTTTTTAGTTTTCTTGGAAGATTTGTGGGTGTGACCATCGTCCCTCTTGTGCTTGTGTGGTCTCACTTCTGGGGCCTCGGATAACTCCCTGAAAGAGTTGAAAAACAGCACGTAGAATTAAAATATGCAGCTACATACATTCCGCACGTCTTCTGAAACGACGTTTACCAAAAAAGTTAATCGCCCTACAAATACACAGGGGAATATTAAAAGTGCAAGGACTCTTGTTCAGCAATTTCTGATAGCCCATACACACGACGAACTGCCAACATGAAGATTGGATTCATTTATTGCCAGTCCGTCGTGTTTATGGCATCGGATTGGGACTGGGAGTCCGTCCGTCGTATAGACACCGGTTCTATTCTACGGATTGCAATCCGTGCCTTTGGCTAATCATCGAACAGATCGCAAACACGTGAAAAGTTTAGCCAATAACAACGCAGCTATTCTGCCATTTTTTTCATCTGATTTAGGCTGTCAGATTCATTGAAATTCTGTAATTTTCATTTTTTCCGCCTTCTGTGTTAATCTTTCTTATTGTAATGCCTGCAAATTAGCAGGAGAATAATTCCCTTCACTAAATCATTATGAATTTCTAAATTTACGAAAAATGGCATGTGATAGGTTGAAGTTAGGTTATAAACACATTTGGTGGACATGGCAACCCAAAATAAAACGGACTCGCAATGGGCGCGGAAACCGGCCGCGTGGCTGGCCACACCGAAGGATTGCCAATCCCAGGCATTCAATCTTTGAGTTGGCAGTCCGTCGTGTGTATGGGCTATGAGGAGAAATTTGGTACATGCCGCTTCACCAGCTGATTTCTTTGCACTTAAATTTTAAAATTAAGCCATAAAAAATTCTAAAATCTACTGCACGTCATATTGACATTAGGCCTGGATGGAAACTATATAGCACCTATATCGAAAAGGTTTCCGATGGAAAGAAATCACGGCCATTGATCAGCTAAACGGACTAGGCAGCTCACCTCTTGCGCGAACTCTTGCTCTTCTTGGCTTTCCGTCGGTCCCTGTGGTCGCTGTCGGAACTCGAGTCTCGGTTGACCCGTCTCTCCAATTCGCGGCCGCCCTGGATCCGCGCCAAGAGCGACGTCGGCCCCTTGGCGCTGTCCTCCACGGCGGGCGTCCCGCCGCGAGACACGGAAGACGACAGGGATGGGATGGATGACACTTCGTCTTCGTCGCCACTTACTGAACAAACCGCGGATGTCAGACTTGTTGATGAATTGCACTCGGGGTTCAACGTTTACCTAGCTAGGTTAATTGCTTAAAGTTAGGGTCTTTCCTCATCAGAGTTGTTCATTGCAGTGAGAACGCTAAACAGGTTGGTAGGCAACTACATACTACCTGGTATCTAGTGTACGGGTGATTTTTCAGTTTTATGAACAGTTGTTAGTAGGTGCCAATAAGGGTTGTAGTGTGCCAAAAATGGCTAGAATATATTGGTGAGGTAAGATGAAGTCGATATGAGGGAACTTGTCTAAACTTTCAACGTTTCGGCTAATGCCCTTTTCAGAAGATGGATGAGATACGAAAATTCAGCACAAGTTGTTGTGAAAACAAAAGAAAATGTTGGTGGAGGGG
Source organism: Lednia tumana (assembly GCA_003287335.1). NCBI lineage: Eukaryota > Metazoa > Arthropoda > Insecta > Plecoptera > Nemouridae > Lednia > Lednia tumana. Next base: position 3,935 of record QKMV01002287.1, read on the forward strand.
GAATAAGAGGAAGAAAAGAGAGAGAACCGAAGTGAAGGGGAACAGCAGTGATTCCTGACATCCAGATAGCATTGCCTTTACTATTTGCAGACAGATTTTTTCTCGGTAACAAAAGTAATTTTACTTTTCTTAATTATATGGCTCGATTATGTCACTTTAACACATCAGATAATTAACTGCCGCTGAAAGCACACACCGATGTCAGAGTCCCCTACTTGATACCTGATCGCACCAATAGGAAGCTACATCTTGTTATTAAACCACGGGCAACAGCATAACGCAGCAATAAATTTTTGGCACACTGTTTATTAGACCAGTACATACAGCCCCTTGGATAAATTGGAACCTAAATGAACCTTGTGCATTGGGGTCTAGCTTGTGGTTGTGCGTTGTTGTGAATTATCTTCATAGCAAACTTTGTAGAAATCACAAAGATGTCGGTGTTTACCTCTAGGAGTTTCTCCTTGTGACGGCGGGTGCTTGGAGTTGTCGCTGGGAGCCTTTTGGATCATCGTGAGGAATGCCGCGGCCCGCCGCTTTCTTTCAAGCTGCAGCTGCCGATCTCGCGACGTGGCTGCCATCTTGCCCCTGGCTGCTGCCGCCAATTTATCCTTCACCCGCTCTTCTGTGGATAACACAGTGTAAGAAAAAACAGCAAGCAACCAGCCTGCTAAAAGAAAAGCTGTGTTTGTTTGTGGTCTTATAACTTGAGAAACCCATCTCACTCCAGTCTCTCCAGCTGGTCTGGGGCCAGTGGCAATGCCCAAAAGTCAGCTAGAGTAGCTTGGATTAAAATGTTTCAAGCTTGTCCCACAGATGAACAACGCTAATTGTGAGAACTGTAAGATTTCCTTACCCCATTTCTCTTTGTCAGAATTCTTTTTCTCCTTGTCGTAAAAGTCATCGAGGTCGACCACTACGGATGTTTCGTCCGTCAAGTCGATCAGCTCCGTCTCTTCGTCCACAGATTCGACCACGCTCGACTCTTTCTTGTCTTCGTTTTCCTCGTCCGAGCTTTCCTCCTGCGGCAACGCACTCTTCTTATCCAAAACCGTGTCGCTCTCTTTGGGTTTCTTTATTGAGAAGCAAACCGGGGCAAGCGCTGGTTTCAAGGATTGGTTCATTTCCGTTCCATCCATGCTGTCGTCGTTTGCGTCGTCGCTCTCGCTGGAATCTTCCGGCTGTGGTGCAGCCCGCACCGGCTCGGCAGGAATGATCACGTGAGCAAGCACAGGCTTCGGCTTCTCTATCTGCTCGTACATATCCACTTTGTGCAAATAATACGGATAGTACTGGTGAGCGACCTGCAGGAATTCAAATCTTGGATCTCCTTTGCTTCTCACGATCGACTCGAAATCCCTCCCATTCTTCGCAACATAAGATGCCATCTTGTCTATTATCAGCTGTACGTCTTGCGGTGGTGTCAAAAAAGAGGTTGACAGCTTTGGAATATTGTTCGTGTAGCCCACCGGGCCAGTAGTGTATCTCGTAGGATGGCCGTTCCCCGTTACAGATACGACTGTCTGAGTAACTTGCGTCACAGGGGTGAATAATTTCACGGGCGCTTGAAGCGTCGAAACAGCTCTATAACAAGTCTCGGCTACGACTGGCTCTGGTTTGTTGTACAGAACTGGAGTGGCTTCGATGACCAACGGCGTAGGTTTGAGCACTGGCAACGACACAGCTTGCACTGTTTGAGCTAGTGGCAGTGGAATGATAACTTCCGATGTCCCTGGTGGTGGTACGCTGAATGCTGCCTGCTTGTCTTTGATGCGATTCACGAGCATGGAGTAGGCACAGTCGGCCGATGGTTTGTAAGCGATAGACGGTATCGAAGGTGCCTAGAAAACACGCCCAGAGAAACAGTACAAAGATTAGTTTCGTGCCAAGTCCGAGCCAATGCTATAAATGGAAGGAACCTTCCGAAGATATGACTCGACTGTTGCCGTATATTAATGAATAGCAAGACAGTGAAATACAAAAAGTAGGTAGGCACCTAACCCTCCATTGTTTTTTAAAATCTTTATCACTGGTATTTTTGGTGTAAAATTCTTGGGAACTTTCCTAAGATAGTACCTATTTCAAAGTCTGCCTAGTCTCAAAAAGGAACAAATGGAAACTTGCAAAAGCTTTCTTTCTCGGGTCTAAAATGCAGAAAAAACTACTTCGCAGTTCGTTGCAAGTACGTTTTAAAAATATTTTCAGCCGCATTCTTTCGCTGTGAGCTCGTATACCCTCTAGGCTCTCCGGTCGCGCCGAGTAGTGTCCACTTGTCTGCCTTGAAATGCTGGTGGACTCTAGAAGATCTAGCCGGTCTTTAAAAGCAAATCAAATGTTTTTATTCATTCGAAATCAGATCATTTTACCCTATCTCTTTAAAGAATGTGTTGATCCAGGTTCTAAACCAGCCCTGGAAACAGAAATATGCATTTGATTATTCAAGAATCGAATCGAGTTCAGAAGTACTTTCATGGTTGTTGGACAGTCCTTCATAATGGCACACGTACAAAAACTCTTTAGACTTCGTTCAATATGAAACTTCAGTAAGGCCATAGCAAATGCAGTACTGTAATATGCTATAAGAAGCGAAGCAAAGCTTATTATCGTACTGTATTTGGCCATAGTTACTCAGTCTTACCATAGCTCTTGCTTCAACTTTTCCATTTGAAGCAGAAGACATATCTTACAACTCACCAATGTAGGAATACCAAGTAGCCACCACCGAATAGGTAAATATCAAAAAGAACAATGCTACATAAATTTCTACAAGAAAGTACACATGTACACATTAGAAAGGCAGTTTTATTTAAGAGCACTTAATCCTATTAAGGTACTTACATCCTTAAATCACAGCACAATTTTGGTCATTGGAGCAGTCTTTTGTAAGAGATCACAGTTGCAAATCACAGTAATATAACATAAAAACAACATTTTGGTAAATTTCACTACCCAGGTAAGATTTTGTTTCGACTAGAAAGGAGAAATCGTATCAGACATCTTTGTCAGGACCTACCAGTTGTACTCTTGAGCTAGGAGCAAGGCTTGGATGTAGATAGTCACCATCAGCCTCATCATCTTCTGGATTTTCTGTAACAATACGTAATTATTAGGTAGGTGTCACACCTTTTACCTCTAACAGCGTGACTGTATAGCCTCACCGTTTGGTTCTAACCCACAACAGATATGCGAAATATTGTGCCAACGGACGCCGTAGAGCCCTACGCTACAGTGCATTGATCGCTGACGAACTTTTAAAATTTGTCTCCCAAAAACTAGATTTGGTCAAGTCTCCGACAGGTTGAGGCCAGCTTATACAATTTTTAACATTAACATGTGTAATTTTTATGCCGTAGTAAGGGTCTTGTTGGCGTCTGCGTAATGATTTTTCCCTATTCTGCTTTGAATGTATGTGGCTGTCACTTGACAAACTAGGTTACAGTATAGTCACAGCTTATGTAATGTAGTAGTAATGAAGCTAATTGGATGAGCAAAGACTTTCACTTGACAACCTGTTTTTTTTTGTGTGTGTTTGTTTACTAGGCCAAATCCCTCAATCAGTTTTAATGAACTTTTAAGGGAGCCTTTGAGATCTTTGAACAAAAACCTGACCATCTTTCGAGCGCAATGCACGAAATATTTTTCCTGATACTTGCAATGCTGTAGATTTAGGCTAATTTTATCGACTTTTTGCACTTTTTGATTGCCGTCTGCAGGCCAAAAAACTTCTTTGATTTAAATGAAACTTAAAGACTACCATTAAAAGGCTTCAGCCTAGAATTGATACGATTTTAAGCACAATAGTTCAGTTGTTTTCTTGTAACTTGCGTTTTTGTGATTTTTTCAAAATAGAATAAAACTTTTTCACATTCTGCAAGCCACCATTCAGCATAGAATTTGGTGAAACTTTCAGAGAACATTTAATACGTTTTCATCAAAGATAAATACAACTTTGAGCGCTATCTGTAGCGTCAGTCTCTTAAAACCAAATATTTTTGGAGATTTTTTCCAATTTTTTTTCCTCCAGTTTTTTGGGAGCAGAATAAACTCAAAAATATACTCAAAATCTTTTAAAACCATTCCCTGAAAATTTCAATTATTTTCAGCTGTCAGATGGGCAGAGGTAAATCTGTCACTAAATGGCAGACCACAGAAGCCACTTCAACTGTGCGTTTACCCTGTATTTTAAAAACTCGACCGCCAAAGGGTCAACAATTTTGGTTTGTTAACTGAACTGTATATTAACCTTCTGTTTCGCTCTTCTCTGCTTTTGGATGGTATCTTCCAGTTTTGATTGCCATCTGAAGGTACCGGTAGTACGGATGAAGTGGAGAATCATAGGAGAGGAACTCAAACTGTGGATTCTTTGCTTGCTTCATTTTCAACAAGATCTCCATCTGAGCTCCTTGTGTACTGATAAACATTGCAGTCTTTTCAATTATGGCATTGAGCTTCACACGCTCAGGCTGAAGGAAAAAATTTGAACGATAAAATTATTATATTCAACCTTAAAATAAGTAATGATTTTGTTCGAAGCTCCATTAAACATACAAGCACCATGTTGAGAGGGATGTCCAGTTCTGGAGGAGCGACAAAAGGTTGATCGTCATCATCTATGACTTGATGCTCTCCAACTCCATGGGACGAATCGCCATCTGCTTTGGTAAGCCGAGACTCTTTGTTGTAATCAAAACCTACTTCCCCATATGATTTTCCATCGAGTGCTTGATGCAGTCGCTTCAATTCCTCTTCTGCCATGAAACAAAAAAAAACACAAGAAATTGACATCTAGTCCATAAATATTGAGTTTTTGTTGAAATCATATGACCAATCATTTATATTACCCTGATGAAGGGCCTCTTCTTCATCGTTTCGGTTTAGAGAACGGTATCTCTCCTCGTTACATAACTGCTCAACATGCCGTTCTGAATCCGATAAGCCGACCCACAAGTTCTCGTCATATCCTCCGGGCAGAGCTTCACATTGCTTGAGATCATATAAGGCTCCCCGGCCATCATACCTGTAAGTGCCGAAAGATTAAGCCCAATAATCGAGCATGCAGGTAGAATTTGTTTCCATGTAGGTAGGTTTCACTTTATATTAATCTTACCTGTCAATCTTTAATGTCTCATCTCCCATCCAAGGTATTAAATGTTTGCCTTGATCGATGTAAAGAGCTTTCTCATCATCCCGAAAGAGTTTACACGAATAGCCAAACACGAGAAGTTCTTCCTCTTCTTCTTTTTTCCGAAGTATTCCAGCATCGGCTATTTGCCAGGACTGTTTAGACGTTGATGCCATTGCAACAAAAAATTTTAAACCTATGTTTACCAGTGTTTGCCAATATCCTTGACACTTACCACTAGCCGACCACAAAGTCCGCCATTAGCGTTTGATCAGCTGTTTGACGGATCTTCTCTAGTCAAATGAGTCATTTTTCTCGTTATTTTTCTTCGAAATTAATATTGAACTCTCTACAGAACTAAACCAATTAAAAAACTCATCAATAAACGTTTAAAGTAATATTTATCCAATTGTTTTGTCCGTAAGACTTTGTCAGAGGGTTATTAGCGTAGAGGGGTTCTGGATGTTATTTTGGTCCCTATGTCCTAGCAACTTCCGCCCGCAACCTCCTTGCACATTTCGTTGAGTTCGCGCCATTCCACGCTTCCACGCCGCTGCTTAGTAAGATATCTTGTATTGTTTTATCACCAAGAAGCTTCTAACACAAATATGCCTGGACGCAAAGTAATAAAGCGTGGGTCTAAAGCGACTGAAGTAGTGGATCAGGCTGTATTAGATAAAGAGCTTGATGGTGAAACAGAGATTGAGGCTCCGCCAAGCAAGAAGGCCAAGGGACGCGGCAAAAAAGCAGAAGAGCCGGTTGAGAAAGAGTCATCTGTGTCTGTACCTTCAGATGGGGACTCTGATACAGAGGCATCGAAAAAGAATGGTGATTCGGGAAAGGCTGCTGCAAAACCGAAGGGACGCGCTGCTGCCACAAAGAAGCCTGCACCAGCCAAGGACGATGAGGAAGATAAGTCGGATGAGGAATCAAAACCTTCCAAGAAAGTAACAAAAAAGGCTGCTGAAGAAGCCAAGAAACCTGCTCTTAAGGAAAAGTTGGGTGCCAAGGTTGTGGAGCCAGAAGCAGATGATGAACCAGCTGAGAAAATAAACACAAAGAAACGTGGCGGTAAAGCATCTTCAGCAGTAGTAGACGAAGCACCCAAGAGACGTGGGGGAGAACGAGCAGTCAAGTCTAAGCCGGCGCCTGTTGAAGAAGACTCTGATGACGAGAAGCCAGCTCCTACGAAGCGAGGCCGTGGAGGAAAAGCCAAGGCCGAACCAGCTGCCAAAGCAGAGCCCAAGAAGAAAGGAAAACAACCCAAGGCTGCCTTAAAGACCAAAGTCAACGAGAAGGGGGATGGGGTTGAAGAAGAAGCGGCTGACAGTCCTGCTGAGGAGGCAGAGGCTGACTCAGTTGCTGTTGAGGCTTGGTAATTATGCTTTTTAAATGCTATTTCTGACCTTGAAGGCCCTCTTCTTACCAATTTTCAAGTTCAATTCTTGTTTGCAGTAAATCTTGACAAGTGTTCGTCCGTAAAGCTCGGGAGCTATCGGAAGCTTTGAAAGCTGAGTGGCCCCAGCTCAAAATAACAATTAATAATAAGTCCTCGCGTAGAGGAGCATTTGAATTTGTATTGCACAAGTCCAATGGATCAAGTAAGGGATACCAGCATTTTACCTGACCATTCTTTCATTTCATCTGTTTGTGGTAAATGGGAATGGTACCTACCTTATAAGATTTTTCTGCATGATATTTCAACAGTTTAGGTAGTCATCTTTCTGCTTCAGGGCTACAGCATGTTTCTATGGTTACAAGTTGGAGAAATTAACCAGTAGAATTTTACTACCTACTTGGCAAGAAATAATGGAATGTATTGCTTACTTGTTGATTTATTTTCAGATTTGCTGCTTTGGAGTGGGATTAAGAAAGGACCCCCACGCAAAGAGAAGTTTCCTGATGCAGAGACCCTTATCACAGCACTAAAATCTGTTAAGTAGTGCACTCGCTTTCAAATCCATGTTTTTAAGGGCCAGCAATTTATTTGAAACTGCCTTAAAATACAGAAGAGTGCACACTTAGCATCAAATTGTTTGTTTCAAATCAACTATCTACCACTTACTCAAAGCGAACAAACTTTCCTCTATTATCGAAGCTTTCTCTAATGTATGAAAAATTGGTTTTCAAGATCTTGTTGTCCTAGCCAATTTTGATTTTTGTCAGCAGAAGCTTCATATATGGGGAGAGAAAAGCTAGATGTAATTTAATTGGTTTTATTGGGGGGTCTTATTCTTTGCTCTCATTTAGACTTTAATTTTGTGGGACCACATTACCACTTACAATTAACAATTTTAAACTTCTCAAAACCCCTATGTACTTATGAATAATAATTATTATGTATCTTTGTTTATCTGTACACAAATAGAAAACATGTAAAATATAAAGATTTTGTATGTACTTCAAATTGCATTTTCTGTTTTTCCCTGTCTTTGATAGTGTTATTTACTAGGATGGTGGTGAGCTGGCCAGTTTTTTAATGATTTTTGAACTACTAGTAGAGAGATCCGCCAGAATTCAGTCGCACATCACGATCGACCTGAACAATTCGATTGGGTTCTCTAAAATATACGATAGTAGCATCAGTAGTTTTTTAGTCGGTGTGGAGACTGAACCTACGCGTTTTAGATGCAAACCGAGTGGCTGCGCCATAGTTACCAGCCAACCAACGGAGCTCACGCATCCCCCACCACCATAACTGTGCTCTGTTGTTGACAATGGAGTGAGTGCGTACATAATACATTGATCGTGTTTAATTTTAAATGAAATATCTCTTGCTTATTTTCGGTTATAACGTTTAACGTGGCCAAGTGTGAAGTATATTTTAATATTGTTTTATGTTAGGTGTTAGCTGCTGTCAAGTCTCAGGTTAAACTTGTTCGGTTGATTGTGTTGTGTGCGATAATCCATTGCATAGCCGACATTTTCTATTTTAGCTCGGATAGAAAGTTGGACACTGATTTCTGCCAAGATATGGTGAAATTCGGTTACCTATATTAGATTTACTGTCAATGACTATCAGACTGAATGGTGACTAATTTAAATATTTAGTTTTTGAGGAAGTTAATGCTTTACTATTGACGACAAAGTGCATCTGTGATAAAAACATTAACTAGTTTAGGCCTATAGACGTATTACTAAAACAGACGGTTATAAACATTCAGCAAATAACATTGTTGGGACGTATAATGTCTGCAGCCGAAGATTCCCCCGTTGAAAAGGATGAGGTGATCGCAGAAGGTAAGACATGAACAGATATGATGTTGTTCAGTTATAATCGTGACAAGCGATATTATTTTGCTTCAGCCAAAGAGTTACAAACCACCTCGAACAGCTGCAAGTTGCAACATTCAAATAAATTAAAATCTATACCATGCTAAACATCCAACTCGTCTTAAAAGTATTCATTCGTATATATATACATTCCCAAATGCCACGCGGATTCATTAGGTATTGATTATAAATTAATGTTACAGCTGTCAAAACCCGATACATCAGGTAGGCCACTTTAGTGGCTGGCTTGGCATACATCATGGCTTTTTTGCAGGAGGTCGAAAGATACTATACTGTCCAGCCGTTACCAGCCCTAGGTAGTAGGTAGGAATGTAGATACCAGTCCCAGCTCGCAAGTTAGGGTTAGGGAGGGTTAATTGTTTATGTCATACTACAGGTCATACCTCAATTTAGCAAACCTGTCTAACCACTATTTATCTCATGTTATCCATTGAATTCTACGTGCTTGAATTGAAAAGAACCCAGTTCGATCCCAGTTTGTGTGCGTGATGTTGCGGCTTTTGTGCAGCTCGAGTTTCTCGTACTCACTTTGATCTAGCTATCTAACCATTATTAATTATCATTCAATTATTTATTTTCTTGACCCGATTGTATTGTGGGAACGTGGTTCGACAACATCCGGCTTATTTATTATCTAGTCGAATTTTGTGTTTTTTCACTGGCCAAGACATCGGCGTTTTTACGAGAATCATTTTCGTGGTTTTAAGTTACATGGTTGCTAGGAGTGACTATTTTACTGTGACAAACATATAGAACCAGTAGTACAATATCCGCATCTATTGCTTGAAAATCGTATCAATCTTGGCCCAACTTTTAATCTCTTGGCCTAATTAGGACGTAAAATTACGAAGAACTCTTTGACAAGCGCTCGAATTGTGCAATCGTTTTAACTCGTGTGGACTGTTCGACTGTTGTTAGCTGCCCCAATTCGGAATAATTTACAGGGATACATTTCTTGTAAGGTAGTTTTAAGTTGCTATCTTGTCTTGCCATGGAGGTTGGTCATCGTATCGCTGTCGGGGATATTAGCATTAGCGTACGAAATCGTCGGAAACGCAAACGCAATCGTGTCCCTCAAGAAATTGTCTCGGTGAAAACATTATCCCAAGATAATTTTCGACTCTACAAACGTAATAAAAAACTGGCCCCCAGTAAGTAATGTAATCCCATGTGTCTATGTCACCCTTGCTCTACTCGAGGCAAACACCGAATTCTACGTGTCCTCTTAGTCTAAGACACACACACACACACACACACACACACACACACACACACACACACACACACACACACACACACACACACACACA
>QKMV01002288.1:0-13658 GCA_003287335.1 Lednia tumana
ATTTATTTATATGTAGGTACCTACACCATACCTACACTACATTTCAATTGTAAAAATAACTCACAAATGAAAATGTATGGATTAATCATTTTTTATGATTAGGATTGATCAAGCCAATAAAATTAGGAAGCAAGCTCTATTTTACTAACATACGTGAATCTCGTTCAATACCCAGTCAAATCATTTTGATGGTTGCTGATGACATGGCCTGCAATCCGAGGAATCCTCGACCGGCCACCGTCTTTAACAACGCTAACCAGCACATCAACGTCTATGGAGATGATGTAGAAGTGGACTACAGGGGATATGAGGTAGGCACTTAGTCTCTATATTTCAATCACCATTTAACAGTTGGCTAACTTATTTTAACTAGCAAAACCCAGTGTTGTTTTGCTCGAGGTACACCAATCAGGCAGTGAAAAATTGATGGGGAATGGTTGTTCGTAGGTGACAGTAGAGAATTTTGTGCGCCTGCTGACTGGTCGCCTTCCACCCGGAACGCCACGATCTAAACAGCTTCTCACAGACGAAGGCAGCAATGTCCTAGTCTACCTCACAGGGCATGGTGGCGATGGCTTCCTCAAATTCCAGGACTCAGAGGAGGTCACCAGTCAGGAGCTGGCCGATGCTCTCGAGCAAATGTGGCAGAAGCGACGGTAAGCTTTCAAAGCAGTTAGTACTGAATTAGTGCTTTTTTTACTTTTTCTGGAACACTGCTAGTTGTTACTAGTACTATAGAACACACCTATTTGGTTCAATTGTAGCTGTTTCACAGCTTAGCCACAGCTTAGTACCTATGCCTTACCCAGACTTCTGAAAAAATATCCCCAGAATGCCTTGATATTCACCTGACCAGGATACCTGGCCTCAGGCCCGGTATTACATTGTTAAACTTCTGCCAAACTGGTTTATCCTCCAAGCAACGTAGGGGTCACCATGATGACATCCAATCAGCTTCTTTTGCTTTCAAGCTTCTAGAAATATAAAAGAGTTAGGAAGAAGCTTGCACATTTTAATACCAGCCCTTGAAAGCTGCAAGTAGAGTTTTGTCAATACTGGTTGAATTGCATTGATTGTGATTCGTGGCAGGTACAACGAGATCTTCTTCATGATCGACACATGCCAAGCGGCATCCATGTACGAGAAGTTCTACTCACCCAACATCCTGGCTGTTGCCAGCAGCCTGGTCGGCGAAGACTCGCTTTCAGTGAGTACCTGAGCCATACAATTCAGTAGGTTCATGTTTATAGCTCCTAATTGTACCACTAGTTTTCAAATAATCTGATTACAAACTGAGTTGAATAGCAAGAAATCCAATACAACTCGAGTACCCAAGTTTGTTACTGTTTATTGATCTGTTTAATATATGTATTTATTGCACGAAAGTGTGGTATGATAGGAAACATTATGAAATTAAATTTGGCCTGTGACTTCCACTCAGCACAGCCTTATTAAATTTCTCCAAATGGGAGAGATCTCCAAGCGGTATTATTCACTTAGAGGTTATCGGGTGCTTAAATTGTACACTCCAGTTGCTAAACTTAGTGTAGAATTTCAAACAAACTGATTCACAAACTGGATATCTAATACTTAACGTTACTTTACGTTTTAAAAACATGGGGAAAGTTTTTGCGTTTTTCTGAGCATTCATGCCCAGTTATGATCGTTTTTTTTTTTAACTATTACTTACATATATTGGGAAATAGACATGAGTCTAAAAATTACATAGGTAGTGTAGATCTATGTAATTTCGTAGAACGTTAGACTTACGGCTTCAATGATTTGAATGTTTTAGCGTTGTGGCATGTTTTAGCGTCCAAGTGGCGTGCGGTGGGTTTTGAGACAGGGTAGGCGGTATAAAGGCTAGCAGATAGTAGCGGTAGGCGTCTCAATAGGGGGGTTTGCCCCTAATTTTTTAAGGAGTTCAAGGTTATTTGTGGAGAAAAGCTACGCGTTTGAGGTAAAACACGAGCCTGGGGAGAGTGACGTGATAAATATCGTTTTAAGGAAGTAATTTTCTGATGTTTTGTTATCTTTACTGTAAACTTAAAGTGTGTTTGTTAGAAAGTTTACAAAAAAAATTACCCAAAGAACCAAGCTGCCCACAAAAGTTACAACCACCCCGTGCTTTTATCGTTCCATGAACAACAATTTCATAGCAGGCTGGGATCTGTTACATTTATAACTTCTTTCTTTTCCTCAAAAGTTAAACGGAGAAAAGGTCTATCCAAAATTTCACGAATAACGCACATGACGGGGTCGACCACGTGGTTGGTCATGCTGAACACGAGGGCTGAGAAAATTACTTGCACAAAGGTCCCGCAGCCGTAACTTCATCTGCTGCATGCTCCGCTGGACGGTGCAATACCGATAGCTCGACTCGATCGCCAAAATCGTCCTCTGCGCAAGTCCAACTAGTGTGCAGGATTTCTAGTGCACTAAAATGGGATTTACAATAAAATGTTGTGAGATGTTGTGTCGCTTATATCGGTATATTAGCACGGCGCGATGCTCGTATATGCTACGTTCACTCCCCCCCTCTCTTCGCTTCCGGAAGGTAGGCACCGCACCGAAAAGAACATTGAGAATGAAAAAGTACGTGTTACCTGATGGCGTAATAAAACAACGCGAAACTTTGGCGTTTAAAAAGCATTCGCAATTCGCGGGTGAGATTGAATATTAAAATTGCTCGAAGGTGCAATCTACCAATCGCAATTGTGAATATATTTTGTGAGAAAAATATACTATGAAAAAATAGATATTTAAAATAATAGTTAAAAATGAATGAGAGGTAAGAAAGTCAGGCTAGGCAGTGCCTACCTTGCATACCCTAGACCGCACGCGCCTAGTTGTAAGGCTGAAACTTACCGAACCGTATTTCAGACCAATTTTCTGTATGGTGCATTGTTGGTCACTGGCCAAAATAATGCACAGTAGGCAAAAGAGTTTTTTATAAAAGAATGAACTGGTAACCAGGTCGCTTCAAACCATCGTTTTCCAACCCAATTTGCCCGAAAGCAAAGCGCCAAATTTCTATATTTTGGCCAATGTTAGAAACATAGACAGAGGTGATTTTCATTTACAGGAGAGTTTATAGACACCATGGTGTAATCGTTACAACTTAATCACCGACTATCATCGCCAATCTTCAACTTTGGAGCCAGTAACCAATACCATTAAAAAATGCCGTGAAATCAAGTATTAGAAACACTTGCTATTTCCCAATATTTTGGTTAAATATTGAATAGCTACAACATTATAGCTTTGATTATTTCCTTCCCTCTCCCCAAAGCACCACGTGGACCCAGCCATTGGAGTGTACATAATTGATCGATACACATATTACGCACTCGATTTCCTCGAGCGTGTGGAACCGAACAGCAGCAAGACGATGGGTGAATTTGTGAGTACCTGATCCTAATGCTATTATCTATCTTTATTCTTATCTTTGGTGATTAATTAAATTATTTATAGCTAAGCCAGTAAGTATATGGCTGTTCCTTGTGGCAGATGTACTCTCCCATTATATTCCAGGGGCCTGATTAACAGTGTAAAAACTGTAAAAATACAAGCGATCATGGTCAGTATCTAATGATTACCGTTGGGAATCATTCAATTTCTCATTCAATTTTTTTTAGACTGACCAACTCTTTTTTAACATGTTTACACAGTTGACCCCTGGATTGGTCATGGCTCATGGAAGTCACAGTAAACCATGTGGCTGGGATAGCCAGTTGTCAGGGTGCTTAGCCTCAACATATTTCCCGTAACGTAAATTTTGTTTCCATAAAAAATATAAAATAAATTCAAAATTTCCGCTACAACATTTTTTTGGGACCCAGAGTCGAACTCGGACGTTCCAAACATTAGACAGAAGTGCTCTCACTGAGACTACGAGACTCCTTCATCTACATTGTTGTATGTACTGTCATTCAAAATAACGGTAATTTCGGTAGCTTTGGGCTGGTCTAGTCCAGGCGTCGGCAGCTAGTTTTGGTGGCGGGCCAAATGCAAATTTTTTATTGTTGGCGGGGGCAAGGTCCGTGGCATGTTTGGGTTTTTCGGGGCCGTGGCGCAGAGGAACTCGGGGCCCATACATTCCCAGAGTCTTGTTTTGTTTTTTCACACTGTCAGAAACTTGCCAAATGGGTCTCAAATTGGGAGGAAAAGAAAAAATTTTGAATTCTAGATTTTTTTTGGAGCAAATCTAGGCATTTTAGGTAAAATTGAAGCCTGAAGATGGCGACTTCCGAACTGAATTTTTTTCCCGATTTCATTTCAATTCCACGTCATACTGCTGAGAATGTTCGTGAGCCGTTTGTAGTGACGGCATGTGGCAGAGCTGGCCACGGGCCGCCTGTTACTAGCTGTCTCGTAATATGGGTTTAGTTTATAGCTGTAAATTTGCTTTCTCCATCGCTGATTCTTCGATTCATATCTGTTCAGGGTCGTCGGCTATGCCTGCCCATAAATAGATGAAGGGACCCTGAAATGATAATTTTGAAGCCAATATGTTATCAATTTAGCAAACTTTTTAAAAAATGCTTTAGAAATTGCAGTACTTCCCAAAATATGTATTGATTGAGATATTTTGCTAAAATGACTGAATGTCAAAAAATACACTTTGTATTTTGAGTTGTAATTTTAACGTCAATTTACACAATGCCGATCCCGTGGTCCCGGCCAGTGTGCCAAATGGTGCCACTGTAGGGGTATTGCGTGCAAAAATCTGGTTGCGCACTTGCACTAACAAAAGTAGGTTATGACCTACAAAATTGTCTCAGGTTTTTGGGGGGGAGGGGACACCTTTCGCCAATTTTAGATTGCTTAACCTAAACTATACTTCTGACTGCTCTGTATCTGTTCCAGCTATCCGTCTGTCCAAAACGAGTGTGCATCTCGACAGTGGGAGTCCGGAAAGACCTGTTCCCGCGGGACCCTCACAAAGTGCCGATTACAGACTTCTTCGGTGCACTACGACCTGTCGAACTCACCACCTCCTCCCTCAATGTTTCTGCCGATCGAACGGCACGGGAAACTGTGCCACAAGTCAAGAACGCTCCTCGGAAGTTCCAATATGCTCAGCAGTTCCCTACCCATTTGTTCTAGTCATGCAATTCAGCGTTTTGTTTGCAGATAAGATTTCGGCTATTTAGATTAAGAGATGTGATATCTGAAGGTTTCAGGCAATAAAGAACGTAATAAAATATCCTCGATACAGATTTTCCCATTCCTTTAGGCTTGGTTGTACCATTTTTTCAAATGTAATGAATTTGAAAGTCAGCATTCAAAACTCACTTTGTAAATCTTTTTTTTTTAATTTCCCTGCCTTTGATGAGTTGTGGCTATGCCATTTAACATAACTCGCACTTGAACTCGGAGCTGAAAAAGTTGATTGATTGATTGATTGATTATGTGGTGTTTAACGACGCACTGTAGTGACAACTGGCTCTTGGGCACTGGTCTATTGGTGTCGGTGCATCATAGGGTGACAATGAGGGTGATGATGAACCAAACAGGGCAGAGAGGAAACTCGGTGCCGGCACGTAGTCTTTTCCTGTTGAAAAGCACCAAAGGGACCACCGCTTAACCTTTTTTCCGCAGGACTGTACAACTCTTGCTGCAGGATTCCTCCACTAATCCGTGCTGTCCAGAGGTTGATGGCAAGGGGAGTGAAGCTGCTCTCCCGAACAGAAATGGACCTTGGCATGAATGGTCACCTATCCAACCTTCTTAACTACAGTGATTTCACGAGAATTGCTGTATCCAACATGCCAAACCTTTCAGTCACCCATGATCCGGCGCAATGTTGCTTAGCTTTGGTGATCTCTCGAGAACCGGTGTATCCGACACGCCAAACCGTTGGGTACTTGAGAAGGTGGGAAAACAGGGAGGACATAATCGTATTGGTATTTCTAGTTTTTCCTCCCCATATTATCCAGTGTGGGAGAAATGTATGGTTCTGTGCTGCTGTAGCTTGTATCATGTCTGTATGTACCTAATAAGAAAATTTCTCCCCAACACAATTTCATTGCAAAATTTCATGAAAATGGGGACTAGTTTCATTAGTATCAAAGATACTGGCGAGGTTTTTAGTAAATAAAACGTTACAAACATATATGTGCAACACACTACATTTTTATTTTGTTCCTGTTTAGAACCAGCTAGCAACTATTCTATTGAAACAAATAGAATAATTGTACCTCTACTCAATATCCTGGGAATGGCTGGTCAACATAATTTACCACGTGCTTTTCTGAGGAACTCTAAAGTCCCATTTCTGTTATGGAAACAAGTTCAGAGTCCACTTTAACCCAGTTAATAACAGTTTTTTTTTAAAAGTTCAGAGTCCACTCAGCACATAGGTAACGGTGGGATAATGCAATATCTACTGCTAGTATCTAGATCTACTGTAGCAATTTCGAAACAAATCGATTAACTGTTCCCGGCCATAGTAGCACTTTAGCATTGGACTAGTGCCGCGTAGTTACAGGCACCAATGTCTGAATCGAAGACAGTTCCAGATGGGCAAGTATATTTGTGCTGGAGGAAGCTGCCGTGGTTAGCCTGGCAGTAATAGAACACCTGGCAGTTGGACGGATCACGGATGTAGCCATCTTTTTGGCAAAGTCCCGTTGGAGCTGGACCAGCAGTTGGCGTGGGTGGTGGAGCTGTTTTTGTCGGTTGTTGCTGAAAAGAGGTGGACATTGAATACTTTTCTCTTTTGACACATTGACCTATGATTTTGATAACATTCAAGCTTTAAATAGTTGCATGTTCATATCTATTTTTATTTTACATAGCTCTGAGCAAGATTTTTTCTAATTCTCTCATTCTAGAACTAGGCAGATTTATATTTATAATATATTGTATGTAGTATTAACTATCTGACTGAAAATATAGTACATAAATAAACTCACCGTGATTGTAGCGCTAGCCGTGGTTGTGGTGCAAGCAGCTGTGGTAGTAGCCGGCGCTGCTGTGGTTGTGGTGCTAGCTGCTGTGGTAGTGGCCGGAGCTGCGGTAGTTACTGATGGGGCTCCGTTCAGCACTTCGTTGATGGTTGACAGCAGAGGGAACTTGGTGCCCGTGCACAGACCCAAGAAGTCGTCCGTCTCCAGGGACCAGATCATGCCGCCTCCCAATCCCAGCGATCGCGCAAACTCGCTCTGAAAGAATCCGATTTCATTCGAATACTTGCTCGGCCAAAACTAAAAACATGGGCCTTTTTAGAGCCTGTGGTGAGAAAATTGGAACTTAAATGCTGAACAAGGATTAATTCGTTTACTGACAAGAATTTAGGGGTGGGGTTAATTACCCCAATTTTCCCTCAAATGCGTTGATTTTCTCCAAAAATAGTTTTGAATTTGACATTTTCCCCAGTGGTGTTCTTTCCGGCACTACCATTTTTGCTGTCTGAAAGCCTACACTCTATCTAGTTTCTACCCAGTGTAAAAACCCACAGCAAGCCACTGGAGATGGGCCCTAAATTTAATTGCGCCTAGGGCCCTTAAACAGCTAAACGCGCACACAAGAGTGGTTGCGATGAAATGCATGCAAGTCAGGGGCGAAGCCAGCTCTAGGGCTGATGAGTGAGGGGGTTGGTGCCTCCCAATTTGTTTCATTTCATTTTAAAATTAAAAAAAATGCCACGGCTTTTTATTTTGAAAATGATCGAGGTTTGAAGGATTTTAGGTGTCCAAATGAAAATGTGGTGCACTTTGGAAAGTCCTGTCCACCTGATAAAATGATTCAACAAATCTAATTCCCCCTGAATAATCAGGCACCCCTATTTTAATCACACCCGTAAATTCTTTTCTCCATTTCACGTATAAACTTTCATTCCCTCATTCTTGTCTAAAAGCTGCAGGGAAATTTGGGCGTCTGCGACAATTTTAAATAGTAGCACCTGCAGTCTACCGATCATGATGGCCCAATGGAGGGGCTACGAAGGATATAACTTCCTCAAACTCAAAAACACGAGAATGACACCCCTATTTGACGATAAGACCCCCTAATTGCTCTAGATACTGGCTAGGCCACTGGTCGCAAGTGATCGCAACTGGCGAGTGAAATCCCCGTTCTCACCTTTGCTCGGATGGACCTCGAGTCATCGTAGCCAATCCAAGCCTGTCCTTTGGTTGCGAAAGGCACCTGCTGGTCCGCGTCCCAAGTCACCTCCCATCCTCCGTTCTTCTGGAGCTCGCAGATCTGAAGCAAGAAAACCAAGGCAAACGCGAGGTGATGACCTGGACGTGTAATTTCAGTTCCGCTGTCCTTAGAGCTATGCCAACGACTTCTGCATCAACAAAGATGACAGCTACTAGGCAATCGATTATGAATGAACTATGGAGAGTAATCATTTTGAGGTCACTTTGGCACCACAATGACAGATTTACGCAAAGGGGCGCCGTAAGGGGGCGCCGTACAATGTAAGCCTAGGTGCGCCAAGGGCATAAATCTGGCACTGTGGCGCTAGAGTTAAATGAAACCGCCCACAGAACAGGCGCGAATGCATGTATAGTATTCTCAAAAGAAAACAAATTTGCAGTAGAGTGGTCAGATCCGTTTGTTTAATGTTTTGAGCCAAAGAGTTACGAGATACTGCGAATATAAAACACCTTTACAGATTGGTGCAAACTGAAACTGCGAGAATACCTATATAATTATGTCACTGCTATGCAGAAGAGAGAGGGTGGAATTTGACTTGACTTCCACTGCGAGTATGTACAAAATGAATCAGTTTCACTCGTTTTCCATAACTTCTCAACAGCAAGATTAGTGTATAATAAACCTGCTGTTCGCAGTTAGACTAACGTAGGTTCAATACTCTACAGACGTAATGAATAACGTGACAATAACCTCGTTGTAGCCCAGCATGCCTGCCTGGGCCGTGTAAGGGCCCTGTGGGCCGGGTCCGTTGGCCGGGGAGCCAAGCACGTGGGCAACCGTCGACAGGCTGAAAGTCTGCCCATACGTGCCCATACCGAGGACCAGCTTGCTAGGGGCTGCTCCCTGTGAGATCCAGTAGTGGATGCTGGCGTTCTGAAAAAACAAGTCACGAGCAATTCCACGTCAACTTTAACAAACTAGAACAATACTCCACTTTCAAACTCTCTTCCCGGGATTCTCTTCACATCCATTCTTCTCATATGCCCAAACCAACTTAATCTCTCTCTACCCATCTTAAATCCTTATCCCTCCACCCCTAGTTTCTTCCTGATCACACTAATTCTCACCTTATCCAACTTGGTCACTCCCATCTCGCTTCTCTAAAAACTTAATCTCTGCTCCTTTTAACTGGTATCTTTCCTATTCACCAATGGTCCTGCTGATGAACCACAACATAATATGTGTCGTTACTTCCACTTCTTTAGGAAATCTTCATTCCATTCTTGGAGATATCCAATATTGATTGGAGATCGATCAATATATTTCCAAGTTTGGAGATATCCGGTCCAATGATTTTAAAGGCAATCGCCGTAGATCTGAAGGGTGTTGCAGTTGTATGCTCCAAACTCACCACGTTCAGCTGCAGCGCTTGCGCAGACCTGTCTTGCATGGGGCTGGCGAAGAGCGGGGCGTTCTGCCCGGTGAACGGCTCCCAGGAGCCGTGCAGATCGTAGGTCATCACGTTGATGAAGTCCAGATACCTGACACGACACCAGCGAGCGTTAGCGTTTCATTTAGTTAGTATCATTTGCCAACGAATCCTTATTACAACTGGCCCTGTGGTCACGTTGGGGTCGGTGAATGAGAGGGGGGTGAACTGAGAAGAGATTAAACACGGTGACGTTACGTAACGTACTCGTGTCGAAGAGGACCAAGGCCTTACGTCCCTTCCGTTGCATTTATTTTGATTCCATCCTTTGCGAGTTCCTTCAGATTGCATGGTCGAATCAACTATAATTGCTGTAGCGAGTGATATTTCAATATTTCAATGTTCTTACTTGCTGAGAGCCGGGATGTCGTACGAGGCCTGGGCAGTACTCTGGCCAGCACCCACAGCAGCTGTCAGCAGCAAGCCTTGAGCGTCAAACTTTACCCTCATCTCTTTCAGCAGCTGCGCAAAGTTGGCCTGCGCGAAATGGGAAATCGTAAGCGTTAGTTTTCTCTGGTCAGGAAGCGTATCGGAAGCGAGGCCATTTTTCGCCTAAGATGATAAGAAGGGCGTCTCTGAAAACTGAAGAAGAATGACTTTTCAGATAGGAAGCAGGGATGCTTCCTATGCTAAAAGTTTGTGTTATTTGGTAATGTAACCGAGTACAGGGGAAATGCCGGAATTTTGCGTAAATTAGTCTTCAACCATATTATGGGCGGCATGATTATCTGACGAAATCATGGAAAGGCACTAATAGGGTTGTTGGAGTCACTAATCGAAGTTCGCTTAGTGGCTCAAAGTTAGTAAAGTTGAGGGAACGACTAGAAGATTAGACTTTTAAGAACATCACTCGCCGACTCGGTTATCCAATCACTTTGACACCCGGCAGCCGAAGATTAACTTCGTGTGTGCATTTAAAACATTTTTTTTCAGAAATGTTTGCCCACTTCTGATCTGGAAACCTGAAATTTGGCACACGGTTAGCTTAAGCAATGAGATGTACGAAAAATCTGAAATCCCCAAATTTTCCATCCTAAAGACTTGCCCGGGCGCTATTCTTACAAGCTAACCTATACAAGCTAACCTTCGGGTAAGTGGTGAGTGGCTGCAAAACGTTAC
Source organism: Lednia tumana (assembly GCA_003287335.1). Classification (NCBI taxonomy): domain Eukaryota; kingdom Metazoa; phylum Arthropoda; class Insecta; order Plecoptera; family Nemouridae; genus Lednia; species Lednia tumana. The sequence continues at coordinate 10,721 of QKMV01002288.1, forward strand.
GGTGCTCACCTTATCGACGGCGGCGCCTCCTCGCTGTGCAGGGTACTCCCAGTCGAGATCAAATCCGTCGAAGTTGTACTTCAACACGAAGCTGATCGCGTTGTTGATGAACGCCGCCCTGGTGTTTGGGTTAGCCATCACCTGCGAGAAGACCACGGATCCCTCATTCCATCCGCCGACTGCCACCAGTGTCTTCAAGCCAGCGCTTTGCGTCTTGAGCGCATTGAATCTTGCGAAGCCATCTGAAACGCGAGGAGAAAAATTACAATGTGTTTTTTTGCCGGGGAGCACACTCAAGATCTAAAACTGCTTGGCTGGAGGGGTGAGGAATGGGAAAGAGAGCTAGTATGGAGATGGTTGTGCCATACTGGTGCAGGAAATGTCTCAAGATTTGTCTGGAATGGTTGTGTTAAATGATCTAAAAACCCCAACAAGGATAGCTGGTCACCGAGATCGGACCCGTGACCTCCCGAATGAAGGCAGACGCACTAACAGCTCGCCTGCCGCACTCACAAGGAATAGTGCCGAGTTCCCGGTAAATATTCAGGTAGATTAAATTCGATAGAAAGGCAGTGTAGCCAATGAATTTTAGTCAGTAATATCGTCACGCTTGGAGTCTGAACTGTACTGGCAAAATATATTTAAACATGCTTGATAGAAGAACTATTCGACGAAATAATCTTGGGACCGAACGGTTTGGCATGTTGGATACAACGGTTCTCGTGAGATCACCGAAGCTAAGCAACATTGAGATGGACCAAAGGTTAAATGGGCAACCATTCATACCAAGGTCAATTTATGTTCGGGAGAGAAGTTGGAGGTTTTGAAGCTAGTGCAGCAGCTTCACTCTCCTGGCCATGAATCTCTCAAAAGCACGGATTAGTGGAGGAATCCGATATTTGGATTTTCCGTCCTTCGAAAGGGACGTAAAGCGGTGGTCCTCATGATGATTTTCGACAGGAGTACGCTACGTACTGACACCGGGCTTCCCCTCTTCCCTGTTAGGTTCATTATGCCCCTCATTATCCTCTCATCATTCACCGACGCCAATAGATCAGTGTCACAGGGCCAGTTGTCAACAAAGTGCGTCGCTAAACACCACACAATACTAATAAAAAACCTGAGGTGTCCCACGGGGTACTTTTTTAGGCCCCTTGTACTGTTCCTTTTTTCATCCAGTTACCGAATTAGACGGAAGACCGTAGAAGAAGAACTTTGGGCGAATTAAACCCACGGTGTCCCACTACCCCCCCCCCCCCCCCCCATCCCCATCCTATTCTTTTACTCATATTTTCCAGCTACCGAATGAGGTGGCAGATCGTCACTCACTTTTGTTCGGGGATGGCAGGTCGTTCCACTCGTCCAGGACGCGGATACCTCCCGAGGAGTCGATGCCGACGAACGAGTAGATGAGATGCGTGCACAGCTTGGGGTCGATGTTCTCGACAGTGAACCTGCCGTTGCCTTGGCGGTATCCCGCCCAGCTACCGTAGTAGCAAACCACCTTGTCTGTGAACCAACACCACGTACGCCTTAGTATCGCAAACCATCTTGTTTGCGAACTTACATCTCTTAGGGTAGGTTTTAAATAGATAGTTATGATATTAACGGACATTAAGCGGCACATGCAGTAGCGTAGCTCTGATGCGAAGCGGATAGTAATTGGAACACCACACCAAAAAGGTTCGCCGGGTTTCGTATAAGTTTCGTTATATATTCAAATTATACCCGTGTCATTGTCTTTAAGCTTGTTTTTTCTAATCTTTTATCAGAATATTAACTCTTTGAAGCATGGTGGTATTGACAATATACCACATTTTATTATATTTTTTCCGCTTTGTGCACACTGGTAAACTCTCAACACCATACCACCTTGTAAACATGTAATGTGTTATCTATTAGAGAATGATACCATTACCTCCCCTACCACCCTCCCGTGGTTAACTAGGTGGCACAAAAAACTCCGGCCATTCAAAAGGAGCGAACCAAATTGATAAAATTGAAAATACTTCTGAGTACCCCATCACAGCGCAATATAATACACCTACGAGCGACCGAGTCACTTGCTAGATAGGGGAACGAACGAACATCAGGCACATTTCCATCTCACCAGACACATTCATTGCACAACAAGATAACCAAGACAACCCGAAGGGTTAATATATAATACAATCTTTGACCAAGACATCGCTCAACGGCCTGCATTTTGTAGCAGAACGCACACTGTAGATCGGAAGGTGTGCAGGCGAGACGTAATTCTCTCACGTCGCTCTCGGTGGAGGGGCCGTGATTGATCCCCGCGCTTGCCGTAATTTTCCCGGCAAGGCAGATTCTCGAGGCGTCGACGCCCAGCGTAGCGGTCGTCTGTTTCTACGCCCGGACTATGACAAGGGGAGGCGTTGAGGGGTCAGGGGGAGGCGTTGGGGTAAACGTGGCTTTCGTTCCTGTCGTGGACAGCGTGGCGCCGACAGCCGTGAGAAAGAAGGTCGACACCTGTAGGGCTTTGGTTGGAGACGCCAACAAGAGGAAGCTGCCTGCACCTCACCTGTTTCACCAAACTTTGCACATGCGCTCTCGTTGGCCTCACAAGGAAGTGCGCTTAGAAAAAGCAACACTTCAGCCCATCAGGACAACGCTTCGTCGCTGCGCACGATGCACCGTAAAGAACCACCAGCGCCGCACAAAGTGGATGTGCAACACTTCCCATGTCCCTCTGTGTCTGGGTGCCACCAAATCATGTTTTTGAACCATCACAAGTCAAAGCTTAAATACTCGGCACTTTTGTTTCATTCGTAATATTGTTACAAACCATTACTGCCTGTGATAGTTTACAATTAAAATATTTGCTTCGTGAATTGTCATGTTTTTTGAACGGTGGTATACTAACCATACCACCATTTCCCGGTCAATTAGAGCCAAAAAAAAAAAAAAAAAAAAA
>QKMV01002289.1:0-13657 GCA_003287335.1 Lednia tumana
CAGTGGTTAGAGCATTTGCCCGGTAAGCAAAAGATCCGGGGTTCGAGTCCTCGAGTAAGCAGGTATTTTTGAAGTGACTTTAATATTCTTAAAATTATTTCTAGCCGTGTATTTGGCTTTGGTGTTTAATCCTTAAAAGCTCAAACTTTATTGCATTTTTCCAGACTTCATTCGGCCTATCTGCATTCCGTTGGATCCAGAGGTGAAGGTGAAGAACTACGTGGGAAAGAACTTGACTGTAACTGGCTGGGGCAGGACCGAGCTAGGTAAGCATTTTGAGTCCCCTACGTAAACAACGAGCTCCAGTAAACTTGAAAAGGAATAACAAACCACAATGAAAATTAAAAACTGAGCGGTTTGCGAGACACCACGCCAAGCACCCCAGGACCACGAAAAACTATCATGCTGATGTCCTTTTTTTAAGTTGTGGAAACTTACAACCGATATATCGAAATAGCCCCATTATGGATTACGTACGTTCTTGACAAGGATGAAACATTTAAAGCCATATGCACGGCTAGTTATAATTAAAAGAATATTAAAATCACTTCAAAAATACCTGCTCACCCTAGGAATTAAGCCCCGGACCTTTTGCATTTGCCCGGTAAGCAAAAGGTCCGGGGTTCAAGTCCTCGAGTAAGCAGGTATTTTTGAAGTGACTTTAATATTCTTAAACTTATAACTAGCCGTGTATTTGGCTTTAAAAGTTTAATCCTTGTCAAAAATATACTTTTACTACTATTAATTACTTACTTATACTACTGATAATTAACACCATTTCTATTCTTATTGTGGTATCGATCTCTTATTATATTCTGAGCTTTCATATTAATATTCATTTGAAATTGGCGGAGAGAAAAGTTGCGTTGATAAACACAGTGTTTTCCAGAAATAAGGAATGGTTATATATTCATCCGCAAAGTGCATAGCAATTGAACACGTCAGCCACGCTATAAGTAGGGTGGTTTGAGCTACGAGGACTCGCACAGTGTTGTTCCTCGAGCAGACCCAGAATTGTGATCTGAGGTTTTCATTGAAGATTCAACTTCAAGAGTAATGCACACATGCAGAATACGGAGTTGAGGTGAATGCGAACAGGCGCTAGGAAAGAAAATGGGTAAAGAAAAGGGAGAAATAAGGTCTATACAGATCGAGTAAATCTATAAAGAACAGGGTACACACAAAAAGACAGAAACATAGACCCCTGCCTCGCCGTATTCCTATAATCCCGAGCAGATGGATTTGCGAGGGAAGCAGTTCGTGCACAATCATCCAATGGTTATCCCAAAGGACACGCGCCGAGGCCTAGAGTATTTGGATAAGGAGGTGGACGCAATCGTGCTCAAGAATAATGTACAAGTGTTTTTCCATCAATCGCATATATTGGTCTAACGCTGTATACGATCATTCGATATGGATCTTTTTACGAATAGTGCACAATGATGCAACAAAACTTTGAATGCATTCATATGGCAGCCTCAGATACAAAATTCAATACTCCAAGGGGCTGGTTCCAATAAAAGGAATTACTGGTTGAATGCAGGACAGTACAAGAAGAGATGGCTTGGCATGATGTGGGCTGGCTGATGAGCGGAGTCGAGAAGAAGTTGCTATACAGACTGCATATTTGAATTTAAAATGAATTTATAGAAACGTGATATGAATTTTGAATACCGTGAAAGTGGATGAGAAATCAGTTTTTTTCGGTGGATTATTTGCTATACATTTTGAAATGTCGCAGGTTAACGTCTTATCCCATACTCTGCATACCGAATTTTTACGTACTTTGCACATCATGTGGTGTCGTCGCTTTCAAGTTGAGTTGCAAAAGACTCACGTAAAAATAAAACCGCAAGCGAGAGGTGTCTTCAAACCGCAGGGAGCACCAAATTTTCGGGAGAAGTGTCAGTGTAGGCACCAACATGTACCCATGTGGAATAGATGAAATATCGGCCTTAGGTCGGAAGGTTAAAGGAGAAGGAAGGACCCACTTTGTAAAATCACTTAAACCAAGAAGAGAGCAAAAGTCACGTAAACACGAATCACAAACAACAAGATTTCATCTACAAGGGGCTTGCCTGTAAGCTGGCATGTATGTATCTTGCCGCCGGTTGTTGGCCAACCATTTGAATAATTCGCACATAAAGACGTTTGCGCGTCTTTCTGTAAAATACATGACAAGTCAAGAGTGAAAACACTTCCTCTAGTTATTCAAGCAGCATTATTGTCTTTGTCCAACGTGAAATGAAACTATTGTATTTTAACTTGTGCTTTGAGCAAGCGGGAACCTAAGTCATTTTGTGAAGGTTTTAAATCACTACACTATAAAACTACTTTTTTGTTTGTAAAGAATAGTGGCTCTACCAGCCATACCACATATCCCTAAATCATAACCCATTGCAATGATTTTACTCGCTTCATGAAATATAAATCTACACAGTCAGGTATTTTGAGCAGCAACTTCCCTTTGAAGATTCCATAAACCGCGAGTCTAGGGTTGTGTGCCAGATAAGCCGCTCAAGAGTCCGAAGCAAATAACATGCTTGCCCTCTAAGACATTTCATCATTTGTGTCAACTTGACTTGGGGTTGAATAATAAAAGAATTTATATGAAAAATATGCAAAAAGAATTTTTCAGTAAAGTAAAGGATTATTATTCTTTCAGTGGAGATGAAAAAAGCAAAGAAATATGCTCAAAGCATACTAAATCCACCCGTTGATCTCAGATGTGAGACTAAAAAAGATATCAACATTCTTGCTGGGAAATTGGCAATCCCTTCTCATGGAGAAAATACTACAGAAGCTTCTCTGGGGAGTGTATCACGATTTAATTTTGCCGTTTACTGGCATAATGATCATACATATTTAGGGAATACCCTTGTAAGGATGCATGCATCTTTTATGCCACTTGCATTTCACATGATAATATTTCACACAAGAACACGGAATAGAACGATGCTGTATATTCCATTTTCTGAGACATGTCCTAACTAAAACATGACGTTGAAGCGACAAAAGCGACAAAAGCAACAATGCTAACAATTTACTGTACAGCATAGAGAAGGTACAGTTGAGACGAGCTGGGCCACCTTGTGCACAGTCCAAACTGTATCATTCTGCTATTATGTGGAGAAGAGTCAAAGCACACGTAAGCCTATTTTGAACCGTCATCTCGATGCTTTAAAGGCTACGAGGACATTATTTCCCACCTAGATTCCAAACCAAATGTAACCTCGAGCACAGCTACCAACTACCAAGCATGGTCTGATAAATGAAGCCATTTTGCGGTTTGAATAGCCGACTCCGCGGCGGACGCAAGCCATTCCCCGGGAAGTAAAGGCTAGAGCTGGCGGTGGCTGGCGGCGATATTTCCGAATGGAATGAAATGAGTCCTGGTCATCAGTCAGTGACTGCAATGCTCATCCCCGTCCGAATGGGCGCCGCGTCGCGACGTCGAATTAATTCTGTTAGTCGAGCGCTGACCAGGACGTGAGTAGACAATCACGCTGTCCGCTGACGTATATTTAGCGGCTCTCATGTTTATTAATAATAGCTACAGCTGATGCATCATTTAGACTGAAGATGTGATGGGCGTGGAATGCGAGGAAAATTCGTTGTAATAACTGGGGAGAAATTAAGTAATTTGTGCAAATATTTTGACAATCAGATTTGAGGAAACTTTGGCTATTAGGACATGCAATTACATGCACTTACAGTTATTAGGATTGGGTTTCATCGAAGCGAAGTTTAATTCAATTTTACGCACTACTATATTGCTGAAAGTAGATGAAAGGCATTTACTCTGTAATACGCCAAGTGTATTATTATAGTCGTGTATCGACAAACCTTTGAGTTGTCGCCTGTTTTAATCTCCTTTAAACAAATTTAATTAAACTTTCCCTATATAAAGTCGGATGAAGCAGCGAATATTACACGGTCATAAGCCGAACTAATACGAAACTTTAGAATAAAGCTCACGCCTTTGATGAGAAGAGATTGTGTGTTATATTGTTTCGATAAAAAATACATAAAAATAAAATTGTGAGCGATATTGCATAAGAATAGGTAGATTTTAATCGCTTGAAAAATCGACAAGCCATATTTTTTGGCTCATGCTGGTTCATTTATAATACAAAAGAATGGTATAAAAACTCACTTTAAAATTTCAATTTTGAATTAATTACTCCTAATGAGCACCTCCCCTTTTACGTCGCGTGTGTCTTCGTCTTTAAAGCGTGTGCTCAGCACTAACTTATAATCAATCACGCCCCTGTCTTTATCATTCCCTCCAAATCTCATAATACCATTTCATAAAAGAAAATAGAAGATCTTTTCTTCTAATGAATTCACAATTCACATCTAGTCAGCACAAAAGGAGGTCTGCTATCAAGTTTTACGAGAGACTGAACGGCCCTGTTTTTTTGGAACAGTGAACAGTTTGAGACGAGGGCTTTCCAACCTTCCCGTTCAGAAAGCGTGTGATTTAACCAGCCAACTTTAATGAAGCGTAAATTGTGGGATCCACAGTAATGTTACCGAAAGTTCGCACTTACGATTTGGAATTAACTGCTCGGAATTTTTATTCGCATATTATCGTACACGAGCCAATTCAAAGGGCAGATATTGTATTTAAAGAAAATGAGGAAACGTTTTCACATTATGCCAAAAAGAAGTAGCTGCAATCACCATTATTATATGGCGCAGCAAAGCTTGTTCTATTACTATTATAATTCCTACCTCTCGAGAAGTTAAAATGGCGTGGCCATGTCTTTTGTGTGTACGAATAATGAGCGTATTCTGGCAAGAAAACAACATAGTAATGTGAAAAATTTTCACTCGAAATGCAGTCCTGTCACCCTTCCGGCGCCTTAGACCTTTCAAATTTTGAATATTTACTGCGAATGTTATACTTTTTGCACGCCCCTCCCACTGCTAAACGGGCTTGCCACATGGTGCCGCGTATGATTGAGGTTCCCTGGCACTTGGCCACGATGGAGCGAAAGCTCTCACCCAGAAACTCGGCCGTCGCGACGCTTTGGTGGCAAAAGTGGCGCCGCCGTCGAGCAAACATACCGTTTGTTAACTCGTACCGTTTCCGTGAACACCAACTATTCACGCTTCCATGATATGCGATATCCATCCAGTGTGTTGTGAGTTTCGATTACAGTTTGAAATTGATATCTTCGGACGAGTTTCCACTAACTTCGAAGTTGATGTAGGAGGCAAAACAAAAAACAATCTACGAAAATTTCACGTGCATATTTTAAATGGTAGTATAAGGACGTGGAAAATTAATTAGAGCCCGGTTTTTCATGTTTGCTAAATTTGAGCAGTGGGAAAAGAGTGCGACTTGAAAAATAGTGTCAACTTTTCGAGCATATTAAAACCAGCTGACACACATACAGCGGATAACTAGCGAAGATAGAGAGGCCGGCCTGGATCGCGCATAATTACCAGGATATCGGGCGACTCCATCACTCCTCATCCATCACCGTAGACCGGAAGTTAATCTGCACGCCTTTTCATGTGGCCGAAGTGGAGGCGAGGGCGCTCTTCGCCCTTATCATCTTCATCATGTTGAGTTTATTCATTCGTTTAATAGAAAATAATTGGATTTTGGGATTAATGTTCCTCGAGTTTTTCAATGGAGCTCTTTCAACCCTTAAATGGTTTTTAATTCACGGTTGACTCTCGATGACAATACACGAAGAAGTTTGATTGATATTTTGCGTGGTGAGATAAAGCTTAAAATGGTTCGTTGGTGGCGATGCTCGTGATATTAAACACGTCAAATATGCGTTTATAGAAACTTCTTGCCTCGGTCGCCTGAACCTTTCGCAGGTCGGTCCGACTGGAGTACTATCCATTAATCATATCGTTTTCTGTGGAGTGGATCTAATATTCGGTGTACGTATATTACGTCCCCATAACACTGGAGCTACTGCGGTCGTGAGGGAGAAAAAACAAAACACCGGGCCGTTGTACCGGATCGATTTGGGACACCCGGCGAAAAGAATACTGCAGAGACGCGACTACGAGGAGGGCAAATTCAATTCCACCGTCCATATAAAAAAGTTTTGAAATGCCAACCGAAATTGGAAAATTAATAAAATAACAATAATCGGGTAACGTGTAAGTTTATTATTTTATGCAGATTGTTCCGCTTGCTTCTGCTTCATTACATTTCAAAGTAACAACCCAGTGCAGGACTGCTGTTCCGAAGCGATAAGCTGGTGTTCTCGATTTATGTTAATTCGAATTCTACATTATTTTGAAATGTGCGAGCTATCCCTTTGAACTAAAAAACAGTGCTTGTTACGCGATGTTATTTCTGTCGATCAGCTTTAAAATAATATTAACCTGTGTTTGTTTGTTGGGAAATTTGACTTGCAAAGTTTTCTCTGTATTCTTCGCGTAACCTTCTCACACTGGAATGCAAGCGTAAGCCAATTTTCCCTTTCCATGTTCACTGCTTTTCTTCTTTGAAAAGTAAAAACCCCCCACGAATGGCATCATTTTAAGCGATTCCAACAGACTTGAAAATGAAATTTTAGTTGCCTATCTGCGTTGCAGTGTGCAGAGTGTATTACTTGGGCTAGAAGGAATAACGTCATCCAAGCACATTGAACGAATTACCTCTGCTCAATGTAGAATGTTTAGATTCGAGTGGTAGTTTAACAACCGTTCTGCTCAGCACACGCTGGATTAGCTTGTCAACCATTTTTCAATGACATCTCGCGTATTGGCGAAATTGCCGCTGAGGCAAGCTGGGTATTCCACCTGAATGACGGCCATATTGTATACATTATTCAGCGCTCGGCCCTGGGAAGCTAGTGTAATTGAACGCCACACAATTATTTATAGGCTGTTAAAGGATCAATCTGATGCATTTTATGTTTGGGGCTTAACCAATGTGCATATGGCAAAAGGTTCATCACTCGATACATGTAGTCACTTTGAGGCAACGCATCCAGTTGTAGGGAAGAAGATATTTGACACCTTTGTATTTATTTGGTGATGCGCTCTGTTGCAAGATAATTTCGGCCGTAAAAGGGCCCTGAAACTCTCGAAGTTTCTTCCGCGTAAAGCGCCGAAACTTCGAGATTTTTAATACCATTGTTTTCGTCCGAAATTATCTTCTAACCAAGCGCGTCATCGAAAAAACCACAATGGCATTTAAAAACAACGGCTATGAATGCCTCCGCGATAGCAAAGATACTGTACTTAATCTGATATAGTGAAATAGAGCTATTTCTAATGTAAGCCCAAGAAGATTTGTCCGACGATGAATTCAATCTTGTCATCTCATAATTTTTCTATGTCATTATAAAACTAGAACACGGAATGAAGTCTTCGCCCTCGAGTACACTATGCATGTAGCAAAAGAGTTACGTCGTTTTTTTGGTGTAAATAGATCCTCAGACGACTACTCATTAAAATATAATGAATATGATACAACATGGAGCAAGCAAATACGTCTAAAAAATTTGATGAAATAACAGATATTTGCCCACTGGCATGGACAACGCACCTCGGTAGCTTACAACGAAGTGCATTTTCATTTACGTAGCCTGGGGCTGATTTCACTCCCACAGTGCAGAACACGTTGGATGATTTTGGGCTCATCAGCTTGATATGAAAGCGCTTTTCATGTGGTAAAATGTAATCCCTATTCCACGTAGAATATACTTGTTTTCTTTCGTACTTGTGTTATGGTTTATAATGATAATTCTTACGGAAAATTTGCTCAAAAACTCATGAATCAACATCATTCCACCATCCTAACAGCTACTAAATGCCACAATAACTTAATGTTAGTTGAACCATGTTTATTCAGTGCTTTTTCTCACCACAACTTGGAATCTATGAGGTTGGCACACAAAGAGACCCGCCAGCAAAAACCATGTAATGTGCACCACGAGGAAAAATACATAAACATCAAATATGGAGAGGATCAAAATATCAAAATTCAAGACAGCTTGTTTGGGAAGTACAGAAAAATGGTTCACTTCTTGAACCCTTTCGTTAATACTTTTTCTCTTGCTATGATGTTTTTTGTGGAAAAAAACACCGACTTCGTTAGGCTTGAAGTAAATGTTACGATGAAAACCTTTTAATATTCTAGCTGTGTAGGTACTCGTAAAATGTTAATATTGCACACACGAAATGCAACCAAGTTGGTGTCGTTTTTATTCATAGGCATGCCAGTATAAAAAGGTTAAGAAATTGGACACTTTGGAACCAGAAAAGTCCCTTGATCCACGCATAAATGTATCACTACTTTCTCCGCGGAGAAATGCCAGTCTAGTGAAACATTATGGATGATTGAATTCATGGAAGTGTTTTTTGTTACTTAAAGGGTCTTCTTTAGTGCTGTGATTTCGTACCAAGTTAAACCTTTTAGCATAACAGCGTTTGAAAATATTATGAGAACCATAAAAACAAATGCTGTTCTAGTCATTTTATACATCTTGTAAAATGCAAGCCGAAGATCTGGGAAACAAGTCTAAGAATCAAGAAACCCATTTTATCTTGGTATTCGTTGCACCGACGTGACAAGAAAATAGCTCAATGGATTATAGCTTTTCTCCTCCTTGTTTCAGGTGGATTGCTGGTCAGTGCGTTGCAGAGATTTGACAAACAGCCCGAATACAGCGAAGTGAATCCAGGCCAAGACGCTAAGCTCGCGTGCAAAATATTCAACAAGCGCGGATCCTGCTCGTGGCAGAAAAATAATAAGGTGAGAAATGTTTCTAATTTTACCCAAAACTAAAACCAAGTTTACTCATTGAATCAGCACGCGAGGCTTGCTACACACACAGATACAATCCGTACCAAGCTTAACTATGATTGATTCGAATTCAAATTAATTGAATTCCCTAGAAAACGAACATAAAAACGAAAACAAACCTTTAACACGACCTGTCAGAATGGCATGTTAGGATGTGCATTCTTAGTGAGACAAGACAGTTAAAGTGAAGGTGACGAGTTGTCAGAGCAAGCCGAAATGAATTTTGTTTCTTTCACGTTGCGTACTACGTAAATATAAGCTCGAATTTAGCCAATGGCAACACCTCGCCGCACTAGCTATACATTATTCAATTATTGTACCATATTTTACAATATAAAGAGATTTACATTGTAAAGCCGGAAAATATGATTTTACTTACAACTTAACTTTGAAAGCTTGTATGGATAGAACGTTAATGCAGAGAAGCTTTTCTTTTCATGTAGTAAATAGCCATTTTCCGGTTTGAAAAAACCTCATATTTCATTTTTATTACTCATAAACTCGGGAGAAGGTGCACTGTTGACTCGAATTACTTACTTTTATAGCGCAGCTTGATCATACTAGGATAAATAGCTAATGTGAAGTGTTTGTAAATACTTAATATTTTCCTGGTTCTATCGATATGCTTTAATATAATCTTGTAATTAATGGGATCGGTGCGCAGATGGGTGGTTCATTATATTCTATGGCATGTGGTGTGTTTTGGGACGAGACCTTGTGGATTGTTATTTTGTTATGAAATTAACGACTTTGCATACTACGATAATAATAAGCATCGTCGATCAATGTCTTTCCTCATTCCTGGAGGAATACGGACGGGATTAAATCTATAATGACAAAAGCCAGTCAACTCTTGGAGCAGAATAGATTTTCGTGATTAAATAACCCCTCGACGTAGATTCTTCGTTGAGCTAGTACTCTTAGTACACTCACTCAAAGAACCAAATAATTATTATTCAGTCGGGGGAAATTTGACTTACCTTTCCATATTTCCAGACGAGGATGGACAGACAGACGAAATGAGGATGTGGGTGAATCCGATAAACGCTTAAATTACTACAGAATCACATACGATAAATATCCTTTATCAAGTTCACTATAAACAATCGAGAATTTACGCCGTTTTTTAGATACTATTTGAAGACCTTATCTTTATTATAGTCTAATTACCATTTTGATTCGGGAAAAGTTTGAACGTAATGCCAACATATTTTATCGTTCAATCGAATTAAAGCGTAGCGTATCGAAAACACTTACACGCAGGGAAGCAGACAAATGTGGCTCCTGGGATTTGATAGCGCAATGCTATCCCGACGTTCTTCGTTTGTGTGAATCGATCAATCGACGCCCTCGACACTCTCTCGCCGGCTTCGCACCAACATCACGTCTACACATAACTGCATGCCCAATTGGCGCATAAACAAAAAGTAATAATATAATAAATAAGAGGGTAGAAGTCAATGGTGGGAATCAGTGAAACCTGTTTCCGCTAAACGACTCCATAGACGCTGCTAGTACGAATGTTCTGGCGTCGTTTCACAGAACGTGTCACGACGCGGAAGTTACGGCGGCGAAAACAAGCTTTAAGAGATGTGATATTTTACCTCGGAGAAAACTATAAAAACAAGAGACAAGAGTCGTTCAGAAGGAAATATGTCTGAATCGATTCTTTGTTAACATGCTTATCAAGTGATGCCATCTTCGAACGGATATGAGACATGACAAGTAGAAATGTACAGTAGCCGTTTTTATTTTTCGAAGAACATTTTGTTTGACAATGTGAGACAGTACAAATAGGTAGCTTTACTTCTTTCACTACTCAACCATCTTTAGATCACTTCTTCTGCACTTCTCTTTGTACATTTGTAATTCAATTAGGTAGTACATCATTTATGTTTCACAATAGGAATAGCTAATTCGGGTACCATTCTCGTATTGAGCAAGGAATGAGCGTAACAAGGTAGCTTGCTTACAGAAAAGGATGATGTAGCGAGATATTCTGTTCGAATTCGCTAATCAGCCAGTCGTTACGAGGCAGCTTGTTCCCCGCTGATGCTAAAGAAACTGGACGCTTGCGCGCATCGCACAACTTTAACCATTCACATGTTAATTAATTTAATTACTTCTCTACAGCATCGTTATAATTTGCATCTCTTTATAAGCTTCTCGAATCTCGAGATAAGCTACGACTGGGTCCGGCATGAGGACGTGCCACACTATGCCAATTACTTGTAATTAACGGTACTTTCTATAGTTTTTCAGCATAGTTTCCCATTCTCGGTGCTCCCCGCCTGAGGCAGTAGTTTGTAATGTGCAGTAGATCGTTAATGTGGGCGCATGGAATAGGGGATAAATGTCAGAACAACGTCAACAATCTAATATCGTAAATGAAACTTCGTCTTCATTCTATGGCTGGCATAAACAAAGCAGTGGATGAAGTACAATAAGTCAATTTAACCTGATTGAAAAGGTATTCTCATTTTGAAACGAAACTTTATGAAAAGTGTTGAATTGTTTAACGAACCTAACGTCATCTAACGAATTGGTATCTGCTTGGCGGCTTAGCGGCTTAACGTTTCTGTCGCTGATGTTACTTGATTCTTCTGCAAAAACAGCTATTGTAGTAAAAGATGTTGATAAAAAGTGCACAAGAAAGAGATGCTGTGATTTGCAAAAGCGTGCAGCACGGATTGTGACACGAAATTTGAAAATCAATTTAATTTATCAAATATTTCGCAAATTCGCCACACAATGTTAAGAAACCCGAACTCGAAAATCGCTGGCTTTACTTTGGCTAAAAATAGGTGCCAAATATAGGTCTGTAAAGGCCTATAAATTATGACGAAGACAAACTGAGCTTTCAACATAACTTAACAAGTTTTGCGCCCTTAAGCCTCAACATTCATGCATTTAATATCATCTGATGTGTTATAAATCTACGGAATAAACTGATAAATATACTGAAATAAGGAACTGATAATGCTCAAAATTTAACCGTTTCTAAGTTAAAACCTCTCAAAGGTATCCTGCAAGTTTGATTGAAATTGACGAAGCCATTTGGCATTTAGACTTCAAATAATTAGGGGGAAAAGTGGATAGAATTATCAACAATTTACAGAAATGCGAATTTCAGATAAAATGGTTAATGGGTAATAATAGTTTCATGGATTGCGCTCAAAAACCGAGCAGGTCAAGTTCAGACATTATGAATGCTTCTGGAAATGTAATTGAAATCGGTTCAGGCGTTTGGCCAGCAGAGCGCGAACAAACACACAAAAAAAAATCACAACATTTTCTTAAGAATATTAAAATCACTTCAAAAATATTTGCTTACTCGAGGACTCAAACCCCGGACCTTTTGCTTACCGGGCAAATGCTTTAACCACTGAGCTAAGCAAGATAAGCAGGTATTTTTGAAGTGATTTTAATATTCTTAAAATTATTACTAGCCGTGTATTTGGCTTTAAATGTTTAAGTCCTTGTCAAACACAACATTCTTATTTCTATGGTATGTTTAAAAGTGTTCGCTCGTTCGCTACGCTCATGCTATCACGACCATTCACGGTGAGGAATTAATCGGATCTCCAGATAACTTATGTGCATCATCAATATTCCTAATCTGGCCACAAGAGAATCTTTTCCCCACAGGATTTCCGTAAGACTGTTCGAAACTAATCGAGCGTTGAATCAAATTATACTACACGGCAAGGCATACTGAAGGCAAGGTCTACAAATAACTTAAACTCTGTTGCACATGAAAATTTCATCTGCATGGCGAGAGCAAAACTGTCGACGGAAATTATTCCTACATGTTTCAGAGAACAGTTTTTCAAACCTCATGTGACCAAATATGTGACAAATAACGCTCACACAATTTCTAAACCAAACGACAAAAGTTACGACTTGAATTAGGGGCGAAAAAATTCATACCAAGCTAAATACAACCCAACATAATTATAAAATGAAAACGATAAAAATCTCGGACCCATGTTCGCGTGAAACATAAAAATAATACCCACCTACACTTGTTATTCAGTTGTTTATTACTTACGTAAGTTACGTAACATGTCATGCCACTGCGTGCCAAACTCAATGAAAATAGTTACATATCAACTACGAAGTCGTGTGTTTATTTTCCCAGAAACTTTTCGGATATCAAGCAATTTTGCCAGCTACAACCTGACATGTTTCCAATAATAGTTCGAACTATGGGTTCAAACAAACAATACTAATGGCAAGCTTTTGGCCTAAACACAAAGCTTAAACATGAGTGACAATGGTGGCCGACTGATACTGTTGGCTTAAACTAACTCTACAAACAAACCGAACACGTCCGAGGCATCAGCCGTTTACACAAACCTGGTTACACGTCTCCATTAACGTACTCGAAGGATACCATGATTAAAAGTCACAAAGCCGGCTAGAAAAAAACAATATAACACTGCGTTCCTTTGAGAGTGACTTTATTTTTGATATCGATTGTGTTCATTTACATCATATTTGCCTTATTTTACATATTTTACTGTTACGTGCTGAATATTTTTAAGGTACTAAAACTAAAGCTTCGTAATTTGAAGTTTCGTGCTTCTGAAAAATATAGAGTAATTGCCACGTCGACTTGGCTCCATGACCCTCAAAGTAATTCCGCACTCGAGAAAACAAAACGCTTATTTTATATTCGTATTTTAAATTGAAGATTGAATATAATTTCTAGTTCCTGTATTCCTCTGAAAGCTGATTCCGGACTTTTTTCAGTGTGTATACATAGTTGCTTTTTATGAATTTGTTTAAGGTAGGTAGGTAGGTAGGTAGGTAGGTAGGTAGGTAGGTAGGTAGGTAGGTAGGTAGGTAGGTAGGTAGGTAGGT
>QKMV01002291.1:0-13653 GCA_003287335.1 Lednia tumana
ATAGGTTCATATTAACCTTCGATGTTTATTGGTAGGTATTATACCTAATATTCTTTGTTAAAGTATGGTATGATGTGAAATATTTATTCAGCTGGCTATTTGCTTGACTCCTACACTACGTAAGTTGATTTTTTAATCCGGCTTTTATTACATGTGTCTCCAGCAATCTTTGGAGAGATTACCAAAAGATACCTATTTTGGTAGATGATGTAGCATGTAAAATTGCTTTGTTGGGTTCTGTCTTACACGTGGGCTTTGAAGCGAGAGCTGCCAGGCCTTGGCAGTCATTTAAATTAATAGATTTGCCTGCGAACTCGCATCGTTTCATCCTATGCTCGACTGATGCAGCAAGTGCGAACCAAACAGCTAAGCGAGAAAAAGGTGGGGTCACTAGGATCAGAGATAAAAAAATCAATATTGCACAGCTCCATTTCACCTTGCCAATGTACCTTTTCTGTCACACCTGTGAAGAAATTGGTTTCGCAAATTTTGATTTTGTTGGTTTCAAATCGCTTAGTTTTTGTCAAACAGCGTACCTAATGAATCATTTAACAGTGGTAATTAAGAGCATTGTCCCGAGAGCTAGCAGCAGAATTTGCCTAGGTCTGTGTGAGCAATTGAGAATCTGGTGAATTGGCCAAATCGTGATACCGACCAGGAATTTGCAATTTACACAATAGGTATAACCGAAGTGAAAGCATGAACTGGTCTTATGTTATTGGAACTCGAAGAATGGCCTCTTGACAGCTGATCAATGACTAAGACATTCCCTCTTCGATTTATAATATTTCGTCTACCCAGATGTTATCCGAAAATGTACTTCGCATAAAATCCGTTACACGATTGTGTTGTATTGTGACTAGAAAACCGTGTCATTGTTTTGTGTGGGCGTATGCTTTAACATGGAAACTTTAAATGGCACGGGGAAATGTGAACACTTTAATTGACCTTTGCCAGAATTCGAGAAAATCGACCCGAATCCAAATTAGTCGCGGCACGCAACCTTTCGGCATTTAAGAACAGCCAGGTTTCAATCATTAATGTTCATAGGCATACTCGATGTCACCCAATCACATCCTTCGAACGTGGACATATCTTCGAGCCAACTAATCTTTTTGTCATAGATCAATTAGTGCTATACACTTTTGACATGAGATCGTATGAAAATCCGATAAATTCAGTCATTAAAAGTACGCCAGGGACTTCAAGTGAAGACTCGACATTTTTGTTCAGCCTACCGACTTGTTTGTGCTTTTCGGACGTTCTTGCCTCATCGTGCTTCAATCGATTTTCTTGACGCTGCACTTACATTTACATTTGTAGACGTATTGCCTTCCTTTGATCTTATTCAGTAAACAATGAAGAAATTGCAAGGTCGTACTGTTAATAGGCTAAATAGTTTGTGCCAAACATAGCGGCTAGCTATTCGGTATCTAATTATTATAAATTATAATGAACGGTTCGTAATGGATGATAATTTATGACACTCGTGGGCGTGTTGCACGTATAATGACGAACCTATTGTGTCGTGTATGCTCACACTCAATATCTTGAGTGTTGTGATTCACGCTCAGGTATTCCTTATCTCATGAAGTATTAATAATTGCTGTTCTTTTCGGTGCATAGGAACACCTACTTCCTTGTTGCTCTTAAAACAATAAGCCAAACTGGTGTCTAGGACGTACATCTCCGACATATACGATACGGTACTTGAACATGAAATAACTATGATTTTATGTTGCTTCGTGATGTTGTTTGGAACACCTCTGAGGAATTTCGAATAACATCCTTCCTTCACGGATGTTATTTCCCATAGCACGACCAACTTTGATTCATAGTTTGATAGTTCGTTCTTGCAGATAATGAGCTACTTTCGCACAGTACCTTAGCACACTGTTCCTGATAATTCATGCGGGGAGGCAATGGCTGTTCAATATTCGTCATATATACTGGCTAATGAAAGTATTCAATAATACCCACAGATTTCATGCGTTCCTCCCACAAATTTGTCCTCTGATAAAAACACTCGGCAGTGTACGGGTAACGGGAGACTTGCAATTTGCGGACGGAATTACTAATGAATCCAATCAGGCCACACACAGCCGGCCCTATACCTACACCTACTTATCCATGGCAGACTCAATGAGTTGCCGTTGCGTGACTGTCAATCGCTGTAGTGAGTGCCCGCGATAAGCAGGGCTAATCCAGTGTATCTCGAGTCTTTGTTGTGCCTTCCAGTGCTAATGTGTCAAAATCTTTGGTTTACAGGCAATGGCAGTGTAGGCTGCCCGCATCCCTGACACGATTCACAGCGGAGGATCATGAAAATGGTTTTATCTCAACGGCAGCGGGAGGAGTTGTGAGTGCACATCATTATAATAAATCATTCGGGCTAATGTGACCCGAGGGAGGTATACGACCCTGAAATCTTAAGTTCCTCGATCCTCGTGACCGGCTATGCTGTTAGTGGTTTTTTGCAATTGACTTCTCCAGGCAACTAAATGGGATAGTTCCTCGGCTGTCCCCGGATGAGCTCACATTCATATTCCCGATCCCTGTCGTAAGCAGCTTAAATGTGAACGTGGAGAAAATATCCTGACGGTTCCAGGGTCGCCAGCAGATCACCCTAAATAAGGCTTTACAGTTCCGTCATCGGTCCATGGGAGTGCTGAGACCTTCCGGTTGCCGTCGGTCACGAGAGAAGCTCCGGAAAGCTCTTCTCTACCCATACACAGTACACTAGCGTGATTTTACATGATGAAGCAACATCAACAATAATAACCCAGAAGTTGATATAATCTGTGAAATAATGGGGTACCGGGCTCTGTAAGTACCGGCAGGACATTGGCCTTTTGAGCGCTTCCTGGTGAAACGAGTTCTTCGGTCGGTCAGCTTCGTGGTACGCTTAGGTGCCGGTCTCTCCTCTGCGTTACCTCCTCGCTGAGGAATGCAGCCAGCTCTATCTGTTTGCACAAAATGGACCATAGCCTGTGATTTCATAGAATTACTCGTAGCATCACGATCGTACTGGATTGTTAGGAGGCATATGTTCCGGTGATTGCTCATAGCCTCGAGGGCGCGATATCGCCTTTTATTTGCGGGACTTCAAGTCTATTGACTTAACAAAAATTCTGTCATTGTGCTCAAACCACTCGTAGATTCTCTGAGGCTGCTCTGCCCTTCTATTGCCGTAATATTTGTACATACAACACTTTTTCAGTTAGTACACCGAGTAGGCAGACACGCTCCCAAATTCACGACCTTGCTGATTTGAGATGGTTCCCACATGGTTATCAGCTCCTTATCCATTACTTAATAGAGAATCTTCTCATTTTTCAAGCGCGACTGTCACAATATAGAGACTCTTTCATCCTTTCTATGTTTGGTGGGTCCTTTTTTACTCTGTTCCCAATGAGCAACTAGCCCAAAGATATGTTTATAAACATTAATTAAGACAATTTAAATTGATAAAGCATACTCAGGTATCCGTCGACTATCACAAAAAAAGCGATCGACGGTATGCAACATCTTGCGGATCTCTGTCAGAAAAATCGACCCTGACACACTCTTGATAGAACTATCAAATGGATGCATCAATTCAACAAACTTTTAACTTTGCATCGCCTATTCTATCATAAATTTTCGCCACTAATTCCAATTTACCTGCCGCTTAAGATGTTTCTCAGCAAACACTTATCCATCATGCGTCACATGCTTAGTTAAATGAATTCTTTAAGGGTTGTGCAATAAATTCTAGGTGGAGAGCTCGTAATAAATTATCTGTGCCGATACACAATGAACGTTGGTGAACACAGTCGAAAGCACACGGAAATTCGATTCGAGAATGGGAATCTGAATCATTTAGATGGTCTGGAAGTTAGTTTCTTCGGTTTTGTCGATGTTCTCTTCATATCAAAAATATCGAATTGCAAATAGTTCCCATGTCTTCGTGCCTTGACCAATGCCGATGCCCATGTATGGCTTCGGCGAGTGTGGCTCGAATGCACTTTCTAGTTTCTGGCCGCCGCGAGACAGATTGGCTGAATTGCTCGGCGACATGACGTGGGGAGATGAAAGTGACAGCCTGTCTTCGCCGGGCCACAATGGTCTGTCGGAAGAATTTTTCTCATTTCACTCTTCGGGAGAATTGCAATTAGACTCCACCATCCTCGCACAGGTTCTAGGTCAATTTTTCTGACAGGAAACTCGTTTGGTTTAATGGAAGTCCCTACTCGTATTTGACACGAGAAAGTGGGCCTATTATAGGTATACATATAGGTATAGACATGCGCAATCATGTTTGAAATTTAAAGCTAGCAATGGCTTCTTCCTCCACGATCGCCGTTTCCGTTTACGGGGATCGATTCGTGAATCAGTATAACCATTATAGACTTACGAAAAACTTCTCACAATAGGTAATTTCTAAGCTGATCTTTCAGTAAGCGCAACTTGTGTGGAGGGCGACAAAACCATGCTCTTTATCCCAGCATTTGCCAGGAATATCTGTGGGAAATCAAGAAAAACAACAAGTTTACGGCAAGGCATGGTATGAGGCCTCTTCATTAGAACTCTAACGACTCCCTCTTGTCAAGTCTTCAAATGACCTAGCTTAAGCAGCGCTCCAAGAACACAAATTTGTACGCGAGCTCCGATCGCCGTTTGTCGGAATCGACCCATGAATACCTATTTTAGCGTAGGTCCAGTCAGTATACCAAATCATTAACATAAACCATACACGAATGGTAATTTGAACGCATGGTTGTGTAATGTGTTAAATCGGAATGATTCCAATCGTGCAGGCAACCAGTCATTATCAAACATCTCTACGTATACGATGGTGTTATATGTGAGATGGCCTGAGGAGTAGTACGTCGGGTCAGTTTGCTTGTACCACAATTTCACATAGCTCAGACCGTCTTGTCATGGAATGCGCTATTGTTTTCGATGCGTGACCCACGAATAAGTGGTCAGTATATCATGCGCGGGGCTAAGGTTATACTTAGTATACCATGGATATTGATTCATTTTATACCTTTTTGACCACGCTAGTTCGTGACTAGCGCCTTTTAAACCGAGACGCATTTACAGTTTCGAATCGCTCATTCAAATTGTTGGCCAGCCACAGAGAGCGAAAATCCTTTCTCGTCCAGTCGATTTTTAATACTCATACACGTAACTAATAAAATTCGTCTGACTTTACGCTTCAACATAATAGTTGCTATTTGGCACTAGCACGTATTTTACCTTGCAAATGAGAAAACAATGATTTCGTGTATAGTGAAGCCATACATTCGACTGAAACCGTTTAAAACTTGTCTTTCCCCTCACAAGAGCAATACCCTCCCGAGCTGCAAAAGCATGGCCTATAAGGAACGTTATCTGGACTGTGAATCTCGAGAAAGAGCAGATAAACTATTGACTCGGTATCATTTCACGGTGATTAATAGCCTGCTCATTATATCGCAATTATCGTGCGTTGTAATTGGTGGTGCCTATTTGCGAGACAGTCATATTACACATTGTAATCGCATGGTTTCGCTAGTTGGGCCATTGTACGAGTCAAGCTGTTTCTACTAGCTCGTAACTCGGAATTCCCTTTCGCCATTTACCATGAGACCAATTTACCAAGCCATATCTATCGTCTTATTCGACGAGAATTAGAGAACCTGCAAATTGATAACCATATTGGTTTTATAATATTTACATGTCGCGTGATATATTCTTACATTCTTCTAATGCCTAAAATTGTAAGCCCGAAATTGCGAACTTTGTGGTTACACATAACCGAGACGGGTGTCACAGAGAATAGCGTGAAAAGCACATTTTGGTTGATCTTGAAGTTCGAGTAAGAGGTGAGAGGAACGGATCTGCACATCGATTTGCTGGACCCTTCTCGGTTCTGACGTCGCGTGGTCGTTATTGATCGTCGACGTCGACGACGCCGCCGACGCCGGTGGAAACCTCATGTGTGTCTGGCGCCGACGCTTCGCCTAGCGACGTGCTTGTTTTCTGAGACTTATAACGACGTCAATGCGAAACCCGACGCCTACACGCCGTCCCCGTGTCGTCCCCTTTAATAGAATACCTAGCACTTAATTTTTACCTGTCGTAGATAAACACGAAGCGTTGAAATAATTCCTATAATGTGCAATTTCAAACCGATAATAATGCCTTAGTAAGACATTGTACTAGTACGTACCCATACAATTATATCTGAACGAATCCCACATTGAAGTATTTCTGGTCTTTGAGCTGACAAGTACCTACCCACTTAACCCATAACTAGGTAGTTGGTCCCATTTGTCCTCTGATCTTCCACTAATTGAAAATTGTATGGTGGATTTAATTCAGACAATTGATGGGTCAGATTGTGTCAATACTCAATCTCATGAATCCCTCTCAATTAAAACAAAATCAGCAGTTTCAATTTTGACACAGAATGCCCACCACAATAATGTCTACCTACCGAGGTACACTCAAGGAATCAAAAATTGGCCAATAAAATAGATAGCAGAGCACATTTTCTCCATTGAAACTAATTTAAACCAGCTACGTCTATCTCGGCAATCTATTTATGTTTCCTTGTATAATTTTAATTTTCTAGTTGAGTTTGTAGACCTGCACTAATCGTTATAAGTACTAATAGGTAGGCAGTTACCTCCTGCTCAAATCTAGGTGTTAAACGGCCTTGTATTCTCCCCTTAAATCTACCTTGTAGAACATATGCTAATCTTTTTGTATAAATTTTAACAATATAATATTTAAGCCATTCTTTGTTTGCATTCCAGAAATAAATCCATCGCTGACTACTTCAGTAGCAATGGCTACACGGATGCTCTGGAAGCATTCAAAAAGGAAGCTGATATGCCGGGTGAGGTAGAACGAAAATATGGGGGCCTTCTAGAAAAGAAATGGACATCGGTCATCAGGTTACAGAAGAAAGTGATGGAGCTCGAGTCGAAGCTGTCGGAAGCAGAGAAAGAGTACATCGAGGGGGCACCCACGCGAGGCAAACGCTCACCTGCCGAGTGGATCCCACGGCCACCTGAGAAGTTTTGCCTCTCAGGCCATCGAGCACCAGTTACGAAGGTATGTTACGCGTTGGTCATGCTTTTATTTCGGCTTCATCGCAACTTTTTAACAATTATTTAACATATCCCGCGGACGCTTCGAGTAGCGTAGTAATCCGGGAGACATTTAGGGAGACCAACGTTATTGATTGGAGACTTCTTAGACTTAAGACCTAGATGAACCTGATGAATGTGGAAACAGCAAATCATGGCACTTTCTTAATTGTGGAAGAATGTTATTATCATGATGGTTTGTGTGATTTGTAATTGAATCAAAATCTTTTGATTTTGCTTTCAGGTGATGGTGAGCTTGAAGATGTTTTTTTTGGAAATTTGATCTATTGCTGTCACTTGTAGGATTTAGACTCTAGAGAATGTGTTTGGTGTTATTCAACAAACTAAATGCGTTCTCTTCTTGCACGCAGGTGATCTTCCACCCCGTGTTCAGCGTTATGGTGACGGCCAGTGAAGATGCTGTGCTAAAGGTCTGGGACTTTGAGACTGGCGAGTACGAACGAACACTGAAGGGACACACGGATTCGGTGCAAGATATCGCATTCGACCAGACCGGCAAAATGCTCGGTGAGTTGAGTTGGTCGCTGCCATTGTGAGAAACTTGGCTGCAGATTACAAGTTTGTAGTGTGTCCTTCTCTGCCCTGCCAAACCTTTGGAGTTAGTGTATAGTGAGTCAGTTAAGGTAGGGTATATTGACATTCATTCAATGTCAATATAAACCTCCTTACTTGCTGAATAGCCTTCCAGAGTGTTTCTTTTTCATAAGGAGTCATTGCATTGACTAGTTTTGGTAGCTGAAACTGTGTTTCTGTTAGTCACCTATCTCAAGTAAGAGGTGTATGCAAAACAAACGGATGGCATTTGGGCTAATTAAGGAAATTATCATTTACTTTATAGAATTCTGCTAATCAAGCCCTGCTCAAATCAAAGTCTACTGAGACTTATGCAACACTCCAATAAAATGCTTGATTTACACTTCAGTTACACCTTCGACAAACTTAGACAACCAACGCAATGCAAAATAATTCTGCGAATGTAATCGTGGTAGCTCACATCGTAGCGCGTTGTTAGCTGCCGAAAATTAAAACATTTGTCTGGGAAAAAGATAGTTGCAATGTGGGATTGGTTGAAAATCCGACCACTCGCAGCCTTGACCAATCGGAGCCCGTAATCGTCTCTTTTTGTCATCATCTAATTGTGAGTTATTTGGGCATACGAGAACGAATGGCTCTTCTCCGTTTTGTGACCTCATTTACGCGCATAGGCTGCTGCCGCTGCTTAATAATCACACAGGCCTCGTAGGCGTCAGACAGGCCCAGTCATGTGTTGTGACGGCACAGGTCATTTTCAAATCACATTTCAATGTTAAAATAGTCTCACTTTTAGAAATGACACTACTGCACCTGAACAATTCTCCAAAATATGGTCCAGAAACGATTTTCCATGAAATAAATTCGAGTCGACTCGATTGGGGCCTGAAGAGAATCCTGAGCTGCCAGTGACTTGATGTATTGTGTTGCAGTGTCGTGTAGTGCAGACATGACCATCAAGCTGTGGGACTTCACCAGCCACGAGTGCGTGAAGACTATGCACGGGCACGACCACAACGTGTCGAGCGTGGCATTCATGCCGGGCAGCGACTTTGTTGTTTCGTCGTCTCGGGACCGCACCATCAAGATGTGGGAGGTGGCCACTGGGTGAGTTTGCCTTGCCTTTGCCTATGAAGAACACTTCTGAAACCCTCACGGATGTGGATAACCTTAGGATTAATTCTAGGCTCTAAAATTATTATTAATTTCTATCACAGTTATCAATCAGTGGTTTTCTTGACATTGATTACTCAAAAAACTAAATTAATAAGAATTAATTATTATAGAATTTTAGCAACGGTTTTCATCAGTTAATCAGCAAATGTTGATTTTTGATTTTTTTTTGTTTTAAAACATTTGGCATGTTAACTGTTGTAGAATTGTATTATTGTAGAATAACATTCTTTTTGTTTGGTTTTTTATTGTAATTAAAATTTATATCCCTTCTTGCCCAACTTCTCTGACCTCTGAGTATTAATATTATTACTAGAAAAATTGCTATGCGGTATGTGTCGACAGCATTGAATGATCTCCTGACAACTTTTTTGGCATGTCAAATCGTATGAAAGATAGAATTTTAAAAATAGCCACATCAACCTGGACTAGTAGAGCAAGTGAGTGAGGGATAGATCGAAGAGATTTTCCATTCAACTCGTGGGCACAGAAGTATTTTTTTGTTTGCACTCCACATGCTAGACGAAATCTCCGATCGAGCTGAAATTTGCTCTAAATACGGGCCCAATCAATTCTAACCTGGCTCACATCTGTTTCCTAACCGAGGCTCTAGTTTCCAAAAAAAAACAGTTTCATAAACTGAGGAATAAGTAAAATTGCTATAACTAACTCTTCGTGTAGTTAGGTGCTAGCAATTTTACGTAGCTTTTCAATGCCTATTTTTGAAATATTTTATTGTTAATCATGGAAGATATTGTCAAAATAATGACAATAAAAATATTCGCACTTAGGCACTTGCTAATAATGACTGCTACCCTCGCAGCTTTTCCTAATTAATATTAATTACTCCATCCTTTCTGCTACCAGCTACTGTGTGAAGACGTTTGTGGGCCACCGGGACTGGGTGCGCATGGTGCGCGTGTGTGCGGATGGCTCGCTGATGGCGTCGTGCTCCAACGACCAAACGGTGCGCGTGTGGTCGACATCTCGCGCCGAGTGCAAGGCGGAGCTGCGCGACCACGACCATGTCGTTGAGTGCGTCGCGTGGGCGCCCGACAGCGCTGCCGCCGCCATCAACGAAGGCGCTGGCACAGATAACAAAAAGGGCAGTCGCGTCGGACCGTTCCTGGCTTCCGGCTCACGAGACAAGTCCATTAAGGTAAATGCTCAGGGTCCCTAGTTTATAAGCGTTGTAGATTTACCGTTCAAAATTTAGCTGCTACAAGCACAGCACGTGCACGCGGTCTGTGTTCCGGAGAGAGATTCAAACCGACCTTTTTTGTAGTTAAATTACGGTTGAGAGATCGCTTTCTGGGGAAAAACACAAATTCATTTCGCTTCAACTCAATTTTTTTCCAGTTTTCGGTCTAAGAAGGAAAAGTCTGTTAAATTTTGAATTTAATAATTTCGCCTTTTTCACATGGCCCAGAAAGAGCTGGTCTGCTCTTTTTGGGTACACTATTTATCTGTGTTGTGTGCTTAACTGCTAAACAAGTTAAGGGTTTGGAAGTAAATGCATGGAAAATAAGAATGGAATTGTGGAGTTACAAGTATTTTTAAGTTTTGAAGGTAATTTATTGTTTTCTGCCTAATTACTGCTGTATCATTTTGGAAAGAAATTCAAACCCAGTTTTACAAAAGGGATTCCCCATTTCATGTACAGAAAAAAAAACGTTGCAGCTTAGGCCACTTCTAGAATTTCGGTTTTTGTTTGGTTACAATTCAGTGCAAATTTTTGGTTTTGGTTCGGTTTAAATCGCTGGTTTTCAATGTGCACCTTTAATGTTTATTAGAGGGCAGACTTTATTTGTCATGGATCACAATTTTTGTATGCTAACTTGGACCAAACAATTGAATTTGAAAAAAAAAAATAGATTGATATGATGCTGGTTTTATCTCTAGGTATTTTTTTGGTAAGCCTGATATTTCCACTGAGAACACTCAGCAGAGCATAAGTATTTGAGCATAAAGAATCTCAGCAGGTTAAGGGTTAAATAAAAATCAACAACAAAGAATATTAAAATCATTAAATGTTAGACTCGTGTCTTCTGACAAATTTCAGCACTAGTTTAAAAAAAAAACTCTTATTAACTGGGTTAAACTGCTGAAACCTTCTAACAGTAACGTCTAGCAGTTAACCCCAGTTATTAACAGTTTTTTTAAAAATGTTAGAAGTTTTCAGCAGTTTAACCCAGTTATTAACAGTTTTTTAAAAAAATATTAAAATCACTTCAAAAATACCTGCTTACTACCACTCATACAGATTAAAATCACACCCGAAATGCCGTACCTTGCTTAGCTCAGTGGTTAGAGCATTTTCCCGGCTAGAAAAAAGGCTGGTGTTCAAGTCCTCGAGTAAGCAGGTATTTTTGAAGTGATTTTAATATTCTTAAATGTAACTTACGTCTTTCGTAAGCCTTTTCCCCAAGTTTGTTTTCCTTGCCCTGTTATATATATTTAACATGTTATGAAAATATCCACAAACCCTCATATTTAGAAGCATATTTTGGCCTAATTGTCCAAAATATTGAAAAATGTGCTGCAGAGAGTCTTAAGTCACACCTATCTACAACTCTCTCGCCTACTATCATATATCATCTTGAACGGCTGAGTCGACATAAATTTCGAAAAAACTTGGTCCGAATGAATAACGAGGTAGTTCTACCATCCCCTATTTGACTTATGTGCTAAATGCGCCGATCTATGTATTAGATTCAAAGCGCAATTATGCTGGAGCTGTCCATGCATTCTATTGGCAGAGTATCAATTTGCAATTAATTCACTCGTGCTACCTTGATCAGCCATATTACAAATCAAGCACTGCTTTTAAAGACAACTCCGAAACTGAATGGGCAGGCTGGAGTAGCTTTATTGTGATATCTATATTGGATTACCGGGCTAGCATTGCTGCCTACCAGATCAGCTAATTAATGTGATCATGCAGTGAGTGCCAAGCATTATTTTGATTAATCAAGTTACATCATAACTGGATCAATCGTATCAGTAAATATGTTGCGTGATATTGCAGGCTAGGGGGATATTCGTCGACATTCCATTGCGGGGAAAGACGAAACAATGAATGTAAAATCCTGACTGTCTTATCCGGATTTGACTCTACCGCTTGGGACGTTAATGTGACACAAATACATATTTTTGTATAAAATGATCCTGCCCCGTAAATTTTCTTACAAAATTATTATAAATAGCCAAACCTTGATACTTGCGAATATAAAATGAATCAATGAAAAATGTGCTACACGTTATTTATTTCTTAAGACTCGTGTCTTCTTCCTCATCTCAGCACTTGTTTTCAAAAAAACTGTTAGTAAATGGGTTTCATTACTGAGAATTTATAACAATCAAACTTCCAACATTTCGCGAAATATATTGTTAGCTTAAAATTACATTAATAACGTA
The DNA here is from genome assembly GCA_003287335.1 of Lednia tumana. NCBI lineage: Eukaryota > Metazoa > Arthropoda > Insecta > Plecoptera > Nemouridae > Lednia > Lednia tumana. Next base: position 12,267 of record QKMV01002291.1, read on the forward strand.
AAATTTGTCACATTTACCCTGAGGAGGCATACAATACATATAGTTCGCGAAACGTTGGGAGTTTGTGTGTTAGAAGTTCTAACTAACAGTTTTTTTAAAGTGATACACGTTATTATATGTGAGTACAATTTTTTTGTTTTATTCAATCCTATTTTATTATAAAAGTAAAATAAACATTGCTTCTTGATTTTTTCCACTCACAAGAGACATTACACAAAAACATTACAAGGATTTCACTTTTAAAGCCAAATGCACTGCTAGTTGTAATTTTAAGAATATTAAAATCTTAAGAATATTAAAATTACTTCAAAAATACCTGCCTGCTCGAGGATTTATAGGCTAAGTTAATTTTGTAGAAATCCAACGCTTCGCAAAAGCGTGCTCCTTGATTTTTGAAACAGGTATTTTTGAAGTGATTTTAATATTATTAAAATTATTACTAGCCGTGTAATTGGCTTTAAAAGTTTATTCCTTGTAATATTAAAATCACTTCAAAAATGCCTGCTTACTCTAGGACTTACTCGAGGTCCGGGGTTCAAGTCCTCCAGTAAGCAGGTATTTTTGAAGTGATTTTGTTATTCTTAAAAATAAACATTCTTTGCTTCTTGATTTTTTCCACTCCAAACTAGTGCATGCTCGACGCACTCTGAGCGCATCTGTGAGAGAGAGACAGTGCTATTGGTCAGGCTAAATATTCGCTGTCTTTCTCTTAGAGTGCCCTCAGTGCGCACTGGTGCATGGGCCAATCAAAAACACCGTAAGAGCTCTTCAAAAATCAAGGAGCACGCTTTTGCGAAGCGTTGGATTTCTACAAAATTAACTTAGCCTATAAAACCCACCAAGTTTCTTATTTAATTTATTCATTTTCTGTCCTTTCGCGCAAGATTCCCTCCAGATTCGCACTTTCACGACCTTGCACAATTCCGTGTTATCATTTGAAGATCTTGTAGAATTCATAAGATCCAAGGCGAGATTTGAAAGGTACTCCTCATACGAATCCGCATATCCAATTTCTTGGTGGGATTTGCAGCCATGGGTTGTGCATAATTGCCGGTTGTAATTTCAAGTCTGACAGTAGCAAAGCCCTTTGCGCACGCTCTTTCTCCGTTTTTATTGCGCACTTTTTTCATATACGAAATAATTTGTCTTACGTCCAGTGGCGAAGCGCTAAGGGTACAAGGTGGACGCTGTCCACACAAAAAATTCCGAATAACTACCTGTTTGTAATTTTAATTGTAACTAGAGAATCAAAACCCATCCCCACAATAGAATGCTGAATAATATACTATCGAGTTTAAGGCTGTGTCCATAATCTCGTTGATGAGTGCTAAATCTAGGTCTAGATCTTGATTTGACGTCACCGTTTGCCTATGACGTAGCTAGTAAT
>QKMV01002292.1:0-13650 GCA_003287335.1 Lednia tumana
GGGGGGGGGGGGGGGGGCTTTTCTTTTAAAATAGCCCACCCAAAAATATACTTTGGCTAGCCCGCCTGACTGCGTTCAGTAACCCGATTCAATCGTCGAGTCAAGAAAATCCATAAAAATAATTTCACCCAAGAAAAAATCCCAAACGTACTATGTACACAATGCCGCACAATCTTTTCATTTTTTTGCATGGCCCAAATATCCACTTGAATTCGCGCTTTCCATAGTTCGTCTTCTGTCATATTTACTCTGTAGGAGCCTATCCTAATTTAGAGTGACATTCGTGTGAGCATAATTCATTATCTCCTCCACGGCGGCGCGTTAGCCGATGTGCAAAGTGTAATGTGGCTGTGTCTCGATAAATGCAACGTTCGCATATCCTACTCGCGCGTCTCGATCTCCCCCCACCATCCACGATGGACCCATCCTCCTGAGCTCGCAGGACGCATCTTTCGCCTGGCGTATAAATACTTTCTACATTTATTTATACGGCTATTCATGTTTTCATAGCTGTGCCTATATAACAGCAGCCCAGAGGATTATTTTACCCTGCTGCAAAAGACAGGGTGAGTACACGTTTTTCTGTTTTTTTTTTGTTGATTTCTATCAAAATCGCGGTCTGTGGTGTTTATTTTTAATATTGTATGTGTGAGTTGCTCAGTTAGGGAAGATGAATTGAAAAATATAATGTGACTGGTCAAAATGAATTTAGAGTTATCAGCAAGCAACGAGCTATTTTAAACCATGTCACACACATTTTGTAGGGACGCTTTTTTTTTAATTGAACCAAGAAAATATTGTGACATTCCAGAAGTGTTTAAAGTGCACATCTTATACTTGTGAGAATACAACTGTCACGTCTTAGTTCATTTGTAGTTCCCAAGCCTAGGCGCCAATTGTAGTGATGTTGAGCAGTGCTAGTATATTCTGATAGCTTTATATTTTAGAGTGGTCATTTATTTGCAAAAAAGGATAATTGGTTTCATTTTTAACGTCACCTTTTTGGGCAAAATTCTTCACCAATTGGCATTACAACAAGAATAAAAACGTTATTAAATTTGTGAGGCTCGTATGTCTTCTGTCTAATTTCAGCACTAGTTTTCAAAAAAACGTTAATTACTTGAATCAAGTTTTTTCAATATGAAGGAAGTTTCATGGTGCGGGTAAGTCAACACAAAAAATGTTAAAAAATTGAAACCATCCGGTGAAAATCTTCTTACGAGCCAGCGTGAAAAGTGCGTGCAGTCAAGAAGAATTCGAAATGCATTGAACGAGCGTGTTGTTTTCCAGGGCCCTCTAACGCCATGAGGCTGCTTTTGTCGGTGCTTCTTCTGCACGTGAGTCAAATATACCAATAAGTATTTTTAGCAGGTATTTCGAATGCTACAATCATTTTACACGTCGCTGTTTAGACCTGTGCATGTTTTGTTTCTGGAATAATCAAATGGATCAAATGAATCAGATGGAAGGAACAAGGACGGAAAATAGCCTTAACGGAGCCTTAACGTGTGATATGGAAACAACCCCAGAATCTTCCTTGAAGTTGAACGATCGGAAATTACGGAATACTATCTCCAGAAATAGGATAGCTGATCGACAGAAACGTTTCACGATTGTAAAGCAAATGCGCGAGTTTGTTACGAAGGAAATGGAAAGATTTTCGCGTATACCTCCATATAGTGTTAGTAGCCTATCCTTACCAGATTCAATTTTATTCTGAAAATGTTGCCAGCCACATGACACAAAATCTAGCTAGTTTATTTCAACGCCATTTCCAACCCTACAGCGAAACGCATTTTTTACGAATTTTTGATGCACTCATCAAACTAATGCATCAAACTTCTTAATTACATACGATGATAATAAACTACAAAATCCGAAAACTGCAGTCCTTGTCCTACGCGTTATCTAGCTGATTTCGGAGCTGTGGCCGTATTGTTATGTTTTTGCATCGACAAATAGCCGCCAACATAAAAAAAATTGAAATGTGTTAAACTTAATTGATTATTTTCCATCAATAGAAGTAATTACTCTAATTTAAATCGTGGCCGATACCTATCAATATTAGAATGATTTTTTTTTTTTTTATGCTTCTGGGGCATGGTTTAACGTGAACTATTTCTGGTATTTTTTGGCGTCAAGGTGGCACCTTACAAGTCTGGTGTGGTAAACTCATTTTAATTTTACTATTAGGAATAACGGATATTTCCGCAACCTCCCAAGCTGAAACAGCTGGTTGGGAAGAGCTAAGAATGGGATTGGGAGAATTAAAGATTCGCCCAATACTTTCAGTGAGGCTGAGTGGACGCGCTGACGGGTGCCTTGGGATATACCCCCGGGTGGACGCCTTAGTACTGACCACTACCGATCCTTACGTTTATTTTTTGTCATTACTCAATTCTAAAGATTTTAGTTCTTAGTGGTTGATCGACAGGTATATTTCTTCAATTCAATTATCAACGATGCTGATGTGTGTTTAAACCTTGACGTTAAATGCTAATCGTGCGGCAAAATGTAATGCTATACAATTAATTTTGATTTACCGATTTATCCCAATTCGACAAGCCGTACACATCGCATTATAGATCTGTATGGTACTTATTGGTAATACTAATCAAACGTATTATACAGTGGGCCGCGTGACCAATCGATATTCCATGCCGTTTTTACCAAATGATTGGCGTATGAAGTAGTTACCTACCGAAGATAAGCATCATATCCACTAAAGCGATTTGATTTAAAAGTAAATCTGAAGAACAAACGTAGAAACTTATAACACCGAAACATTCAGGCTTTGGGCCAAATATACGTGGTCTGAATCTGATTGATTTCGTTTATCGGTAGCATGTCAACAGCTTCTGTATTGCAATCGATCATAACAATTGTTTACTACTCAAGCGTTGAGATCGCTGAGAAAGATTACGTCCTTTGAGTCCATTCAAGCTCTAAAGCTACTTTGCGGCCCACCTGGGAGGATTGAAAATCGAAAAGGGAGTTACTAAATAGATGACTGCCCTTTTGGGAATATCCTAGAATTATGCTGGAATGGCTGTGGGAAATCACGAAAAACCACTGCCAGGACAGCCCATCACTACGATCGAACCAGGATCGAACCTGAGACCACCCGATTATTAGATACGCGCTCGCACCAAAGCTCCCGTGGTCGGTAATCAGTTGGCAGTCTGTTTGGAATATTATGGATCGCCGCGATCATAATGCGATCGGGCGAAGAAGAATTTTGAAAGGCCGGGGCCGCCGTGCCTGAAGTATAAGAACAATGCTGGCAGTCGTCTAGTCCTACGATTGTCGTGGATATTACAGAACACCGTGACCATGTTCATATTTCAAATAGCGAGAATCAAACAGCTGACTCAGTCACACTGAAAATCGCATTATCTAATTGACCAATTACAAACGTAATTCCAATTCGTATTGCATGCTTATTGAATACAGTTCTCTAATGTGTTGAACATGGATCATACGAACAGTCTCCATACACATGCAACTCAAATACATATATCGGTTCGTGGAAGCACCTGTCTCGTAACTTTGTTGCAGACTTTCTGACACCAATAATTAAATTCACACGTGGGTTCAAAGGTCACGCCAAGAGAAAGAGAGAGTACAAAAATAAATCATGCACATTACCTATACCCTATTGTCAAATACGAACGATGCAGGTCTTGCACCGACTAACTGACACCATGTATTAACAAAACGCAACGAAGTAATGTATCAAAATTCGTGAAATATAGTCCAGATACAAACAGGTCAAGCAACCATCACAAAATTATCTGCATATTTTGCCTTTGTTGAACAAGTTGTGGCACCTATAACCTGTAATAAATACACATGCATTTAATCCTATGGTGACAATACACTTTGTATGTGCGATTCTATGTCATTCAACGCACCATATTTATTGACTCACAGATCCCACGTGTGTGTATATCTTTTATACATGGCTGATATACTTATTTTCCAAGTAATTTATCATGGCCCTCTATTCTGCTATTTGGAGCCTGGCGTCAACTAAACTAAAAATGTAATCCGGTTGCAAAGGTGCACCCCAAACAAACGAACTATAAACTATTTTGCCGTAACGGTGAAATACTGCATTCAACTATCAACAGCCGGCCTACGGCAACTACCTTCAGCAACAGTCTCCTTCTCTCCGATGATGGCTCAAATGTCTCGCGTCTACTTTGGCAGCAACAAACATGTAAAGAGAATACCTAGGATAGCTTAGCATTTTTTTTTGTTAATGTCGTGCTTACCGACGCACTGTATTGACAACTGGACCTGTGGCGCTAAGCATTTAATATCTGAAAAGAGTGAGCACAAGTCAGTAGCTAAATGGTCTGTCGAAAATCAAAGAAATGACTTTGGATTTCAAGTGATCAATCTATCATTCAGAGCGGCTAAATAAACGTTTGCGCATTTAATTTATCTTCATCAATGAACCACGAGAGAGAACTTATGCAACATAAAATTCAAGATGCTCATGTAATGACAGAATAAATCATATTTAATTATGGCCTTAGCTAACTTGCAACTGGTTGATGAAACCTGCCCACTGACCAACAAAAGCAGAGACTGACCCGCGAAAAGAGTCCCATCATCACGTTCTTTCGATTCGAAAGTGAGAATCTTGTTTGGCAAACTCAAACAGCACTTCAAGACCTCACCTCGTTGCAATGATAACAGAATAATTACAGTCATAGTGCACATACACAGGCAATTGTCACTTAAGCTAATAACAATATGAAGCAACGGATCAATTTGCACCTCTTGCCGAGAAAGTTATAAGAAAGTTACGCTATGTCAAGCAAATATATTCAAATATTCAATTTATCATAAATAGCGACATGTTTGATATTTAAATGTAATCGATTATAATGTGAGGAGGTATGGCGAACACGCCTTCAGTTTTTGTTACCCTTTTCGATGTGCAATGAGTGCATGAAGGAGACAGAGCAGCTCTGTTTTCACCGTGGTAAAACCGGGCACTAATTAAGAATATATTTTTAAGACAGAAAACTAAGTTAAATACTACACAGAAGCGTCCATGAACAGTAAAAACTTCGCTGCGACGTTACGCAATAATTTCTACTACTGGCCAGGCATTATCAATAAAATGGTTTTGACCCACTAAAAGCTTACTGTAAGTTCCCATAGAGGCACGTGAAAGTTGACCGAGCCATCTCGGTTACTGGAGATGCGACGTGCAGAGGTTCTGATGTCGAATGCGCCTCGGGCTACAAAGACTTTAGGTCGCAAACAGATAACAATAGAGCGTCATTAATGAAAATAAGAATGGCCCAATAGCAGTTTTTTTTTGTTTCCAACGACAATGTGTTGTTGTCCAGCTCTTCATACTTTCTGTTACGTATTTTTTCAGTCGTACACAATTCGTATGCTTTGTCAGTTCGTATGGTTCGTATGAATTCGTATGTAATTTGTTTGAATTCGAATGTATTAATTCGCAATCACGTACTAATGGTCTGTAATTAGTCACATACTCCTTTTTATCTGCGGTCAAAGTAAATCTTGTGACGCAATGGCGACCTGATTACCAGAGAGCAATCGACCTTTGGCATTCTCCCGTCTGCCGGCTCAGTACCGATGAGGATGCATAGGAGATTTCACTTGATTCGCGCGCGGCCAGTTGACCTTTCCAAAGTGAGTGTTATCGTCAACTTGAGAGCAAAGGGGCATATCCCGTGGTAATTAAACAGTTTCCACGTTTACAAATATGTTGCGCAAAGCCTTCCGAACAGGTAGAATAAACTGACAGATCGGCGTATCTTGGCCCGCGGTCCTCGACGCTGCTCGCGCGAGCATCGGGGTTACAATGGATGACCCTAGACCTAGATGAAATGAAATATCACTATCAGTGTTAACGTAAACAGAAAGTGGGCTTGGTAAAATATGATTCTAGTGATGCCTATAGAATTGTTTCAACTTTCAACATACGGCTGTTAGCACTTTAAAGCAAACTTAAATTGTTCACCTCAACCAGATTTCGATTTCGGTTCCTCTGCATAGCCGGTGCGGTGTCATTAACCACTCTGCTATTTTAAAAATACAGTTTTATGCTAACATCCGATAAGTCGCTTCAGGAGGAGTCGTTGCACGATATCAGTTGTAGGCAGGGGGTACAGAAATCTATGTCGCCAAACGCTATAGCAATGCAAGTTGGCAAAAATCCTCCGAAAGTATAATCCCTTGATTGCGCTCCGCTACTGCAAGCATGTACTTTTAGCTTTCCTTCCTACAATATATTTCAGGCAATGTCACTTTTACATACACGAACGTCCCTTGGTCTCTGTCTGTCTTTCTGTCTGTCTGTCATGGTGCAAATCTAACGTCGGATTTTTAACCCACTTCCTGGGCACGCCTAGAGGGTTGAAAGTTGGCACACGTAACCAGCTCGGGTGACAATTCAATCTAACTAAAAATGTTATAATCTTACCACTTCGATAGCCCGCTTAATACCCATTTACCCCTAAGAGCTTAGCGAACTTGGGGCAAGCAACAGATCAAGGGTTATTGGTTAAACCATATAAAATTAAAATTTGTGGCATTTTCTACTGAACATTTTTTAAGGTTTACCACTTCCACGGCTCTCTTAAAACATATTCATCCATAAAAGCAAATGGAATCAGTGTCATACAGAGAGTAATGGAACAGAGGGCTGATACAGAGCGCTGATACAGATTTTAGTACACCTTATATTTTATACGGGTTAATGTAGTATGGTTTTTAATAAGCTTGTTTCCATTAAAAACTGTACTAAAAAGTATTTTTTTGCTCAAAAATGTCAATTTTTGGTCCAATACTAACATAGTGGCTTTATTTATTTCTGCGATGGGCTGTTGCAAGGGTTTTGATGTCGAGAAAAGCTTCCCATAAGCGTGTATAAGGTAGCAAGTAGGCACAAGCCTGAAATTGCCGGCATTGTGCGTTTTCAGAACCAGTTGATTTTCTGACTGAAAAACGACATAACTGAACAAAAATATGAAGCTCAGACAAAGAAAAGGCACATTTGTCGCACTGAAAGAATTCTCCGTCTGTGTAAAATATATAGATGGGATGCAAGGAAGATTTGAGTCACCTTCCGTATTGCACGCAAAATACGATCGATCCAATCGTGGATGTACACCAGAAAGCGATGCGTAAACCAAGTTATCGAATATTTATCAAGCAATACAAATTTAAAACATCTCTCCGTGACAATAGTCTGGTTGTGGTTTTCTGTGATTTCAGACCAAGTTCATTTTCACACGATCAAGTCAATGATGTGATGGTTCCTCTCCTACAGATCACGGCCATCTACTTGCCAGCTTTTCCGTTCTCATTCCGCCCCGTCCGGACCAAGGCGTCCGGGCAAGCTGTATCAGGGACAACCCCCCCTACTAATTTACTTATTTCAATCTTATTTGCAAAATGCCACAAGTGCAAATTTCATACACACGATGATCTATGTATATGTATAAAGTATATAGTATGTCTGCATGCATGTACGTATGTATGTTTGTATGTGTGTATGTCCAGAAATTTTCGCCCACTTCTAGCCGAGCAGGAAAGCTGAAAATCGGCACATAGATAGCTGGGGCAATGAGGATGTCTAGAAAAATCCAAAAGCCCCGACTTTCCAAGCGAAAGTGATTTTTCCAAAGCTTTTCTCTTCTGCCCAGGGCAAATTTTTGGGATGACTTAAGCCATTTTTGCAACTTGCAAGAGCCCATTATTGTTCCCAAGAAGTAGGTTTCGTTTCCACAGATAGGACGCCATTCGCAATTGAGTTTGTAGCGGGAAAATAGTGGCCTGGGGCCAACAAAAGTGGCCTTGTTTTTTCTGTTCAAATCACACCCAATCCAACTTTGGTTCCCAGCCAACGCCGGGTATGCCTGACAGTTAAACCCCTTCATTATAAGGTTAAACATGCAATGCATAGGTAACAGTAACATATCAAATACCTACAAAGGTTACAAATTACAATACAAAGCATACACAGCAAAGCAACACGTACATGCACAATATACAAAACACAGAAGATAATCACAAATACGGACGTATTTTGAATTATTTTGTTATATGCTTGGAAAGTTTTAAATTTTATATCAAGATCCGAATTCAAGCTTTACAAATGGCTGCATCTGAATTGAAGCATATTATTTAAAAATATCCATTTTAACAGGAGGGACTCTGAAATACTGTGGTGATCAGGAATGGTAGCATCAGCGTTGGATATTGTAGGTACATGTTCATTTCGGTACATGTGAAAATAGAAGTAGTATTGTCACCAAGATCACACCAAAGACGATCGATTTTCTGCCAAAATTTCCGTCCCAGTAGCAGCAAATCGGTATTCCCTTGACTCTCCCGTGACTCTCCCGTGACTCTCCCTAACGACCGTCCGTTCGTTTGCAGCTGGCCGCGGCCCAGGTGCACCAAGGAGACACCGCCCTTGCGATCGGCGGCGACCATGGCCATGACGCCGACCACCACGCACACGCACACCACACGCACATCGAGGGGCTCGACGTCAAATGTGACAACTCGGGCATGTCGGTCACCATCGACTTTAGCGCGCCGTTCGCGGGCGTCGTTTACAGCAAGGGGCACTTTGGAAATCCCCGATGCAGGTAACGCTTCGATCTGGAAGGGAAATAACTATGTGTACGATGACGTTTCTTTTCATTTTCGTTTTTATTTCGCGAGAGTTAAAAACAATTATTCAGATCGGGTTTCACCGACTATTCGTCCAAATGTAACTGAGTTTTGATTTCTGATTAGCGTTGCGTGCTGGAAGGCAAACATTAGCTTATCCATGTCTGTTGAGCGTGGAGAAAATTAGGTGAACCCGGTATCAGTTTGTCAATTTAACAAGCCCGACGATAGCCCAATGAAAATCCTACTCTGTAAAATGATTCAAAATTTGGTAAAACATGGCTGCTGTGATTATTTTTAATAGCTATCTGCCAAACACTTTTGCATACCGAAAAAGTCGCCGCGAGCTCTTTCAACGCGACACAAAAGTGGATAGCGTTTTTCTGGTATTTACTGCAAACATATGCCAACCGTATGATAGAAATGTTCTCCTTCGCATCGTTTCTATATGTTGCGATCATTTTGAGCAGGGAAAAATATCACTTTGTAGAATTTCATTTCATGGCCATCATTTATAGTTGCACAATTACAATTAAAAATATTATGCCACCAAAAAACTTAAGCAACAATGATGGCATATAAGATTACCAAAAAATTATCACGTCCCATCGTATTCATATCACAAAAACAATCTACCGAGAAAAAGTCACACTTTCCCTCGTATATTAGTGAACCAAAAAATATTTGCTAACAAGCCGTAATCATTATTATTTGGTTGGCGCAAATATGCCGTTATGTAAGACTAGCGCCAGTGATGCGCGATGGGTCTTGGTGCTAGGTGCCGCGTCTGACCTATTGACCACGCGTGTGATCAAGCTGTTTGCCTTGACGCCGAACAGGCAACTTGCCTCAGACGACGTTGTGTAGCCGTGAGGTGGGCTCCGCACCAGCGCGTCTCGGTGCATGCCGGTGCACTGATGACACCGTTATTTGCTAATATGTCACTCTCTTGAGCGTCAACCAAATGGGGCTCGATGAACGAAAACGTCTGTTGTATGAATTTAGCGGCGCAAAAGAACATAAAATGAGTCAAACATCGATTTTCTCTGTTTAGATTTAAGATCCGTTTTCTCCCATGAATGCAAAAATAAGTGGCTTAATCTTAGCCGGCTATTGCTTCTACAACACATTTGAAAATTAAATTGTTTGTACTCAATGCTATGGCGGCTGGTGGTGTAAAAAAATGGTAGATGTTGCCCATCCTTTGCAATAAATCTAAGTACTAACATTTCATATCCAACGCGTGGGCATTTCGTGAACATACAAAATGACATTTCATTTCATTGTCAATAATATTTGACGCGTACATTTTCTTTTTTTATAATCAAATAACGTGTGCTAATTTTTTGTATCAATGCCAACTACTTTAGAGCAAGAAAAAAAAGCAGGCATGATAATGAGTTTTAGCCATCCGTTGGATTGTCGCTCTTCCTAGTATGCACAATTTCAAATACCACAATTCAAATCGGAGAAATGTCAAGGCTGCTACCAAGAAAAGACGCTACAAGTTTAACATATCTTTCCTTTTTTATATACGCTTGTGGTATTTTAAGGCACACGTTATCCTTGTAAAACGGTAGCCTTAAGATGATAATGTGTGCTTTTTTTTAGAAATAAAAACCCCTTAGATATCCGGGTAAGAAATTCGATTGTGTCCAGCTAAGTTTTAGAATAAGTCAATTACAACCAAAATGTTTCATTTCCAGATATGTTCAAGCTGGGGGTAGCAAAACCTCGTACACTTTCTTGATCCCACTAAAAGACTGTGGGACGGAACCTTCGGGAGGATTTGGACAAACTGTCGACAATATAATCGTCATCCAGTCGGACGACACTGTACAGGTAATTGTCAACATTTGCACAAAAAATATTTTCCTTTTAATTTAAAACAAAAAAAACAAACTGCAGATTTATTATCGAAACGATACGTAGGACGCTGGCAGTACAGTAGTGCTCCATGTATAAACAGTTTTTTCTCTGGAATGAACGAACATCTCCCAAGCAAATTTGACAGCTTATCGGGAGGGTTCAAGAATGAAAGGGAGCTGGTGACGTGATGAATGTGCCCGTTTGGTTAATTTTGGTATCCCACATTTGTCTGGAATGGTCATGGGAAAAGACGGAAACCCACAACCAGGATAGCCGATCACCAGAATCAAGTGAGACCTCCCGATTACAATAGAAGACTCTTGGCACTGCTAGCGTACTAGGTAGGATTTATTTTTGAGAAGCTCCAAAGCTACATTCAGGCTGCAGCTTGACTGGAAGGGTTGAAAGTAGGAAAGTGGGCTGATAAAGAGACGGCCATGCCGTTTGGTGGAAGAACTATCCCGGCATATACCTAGAATGGTTGTGGAAAAGTAAAAGAAAACCACAACAGATATATCCGGTCTGTTAGATCGTACCTGGAACCTTCCGAATTCAAAGCAGACGCTTAAATCTCTGCTACCGTGCGCGGATAATTTTATTAATTCGATAATTACCTCGGATTGATTAAAGAACATTGATTAAAACATTGATACATTGTTATCGTTCTGATAAAACATTGAAAACAAAAACATTGATTAAAAACATTAAACAACCATTAAAAAACGTACATGTCCGCATCCAAACATCAATGAACAGGAAGCATTGATATTTTGTTTCAGGAAATTTGGGATGCCGCTCGCAAGATTTCGTGCGCCACCTCAGCGCGCAAAGACAAGACTGTGATCTTTAAGCCGTTCGTCGTGGACATGTTGGAGGTGGTGGCCGTCCCGGTGTCGACAGGCAGCGTCGACTGCTGGATGGACATTCAAAGGGGCGCCTTCCCTAACGTACGTTTTCCGAAAGTACAATATGCTTTTCACACTATAGAGAGGTTGAAATAATAAGCAACTTAACACTCTGTTATTTAATACGGCTGATTTAAATAAACTGTAACGTTTTTAAAAAAATTAGTCAGGTGAAATTAACCAGGAAATTAGTCAGGAGATATGAGTCTCAAAAATTTAAAAACTGTAACGTCATGGCGAGATTTTAAAAATAACTGGACATTGGAAATACCAGTTTCCGGATTGCTGAGAAGTTCCCGATGGACTACTACCGACAAGTACGCAAAAGGTTCGAATTACGATTCAAAGGCTTTTTATAAATAATTCAGAAAAAATTATTTAATAATCTGGCTTTTGTATGCCAAATCATTGGCCACCAACCAGTTTGGTCCGTAGCAATTTGGTACTAGCTATCTATAGCAAGTAGAATATATATATATATAGGGAAACAAACTCCACAAGAGCGTCGCAATTCCGTGAAAAGCCGCAACGCGAAATGTGGTCACATTATTCGACCTGTCCGAAAACGAAAATTTCCTCAGTTCAAGACTTCCTTCATAAGCGTTTTTTTTTTAATCGGTCCTCGCATATATTGCGCCAGATAAAGCGACATTGTAATATATATATATGGATTCCTCCACGCGGAGTTATCTAGATAACTTATCTAATTGTTATCTATTTGGTGCAACTTCATCATTTTTGATAAACCTTTTATCTTCATCTAGATAGAAATTTGCGCTATTTTTGCTATTTGTCTATGAAAGATTCATAGTATTTCAGTTCTGTTCTAATTTAATAAATCAATTTAGGTACTTAAAATCTAGAAATTTTAAGCGTAAAATAGATAACGTTGTACTTCACAAGTAAAAGAAATTTTAAGCCAAATACACGACTAGTAATAATGTAAGGAATATTAAAATCACTTAAAAATACCTGCTTACTCGAGGACTCAAACCCCCGACCTTTTGCTAACATGGCAACTGCTCTACCACTGCTCTAACTTCTTTAGCGCAGTGGTAGAGCAGTTGCCATGTTAGCAAAAGATCTGGGGTTCGAGTCCTCGCGTAAGCAGATATTTTTGGAGTGAGTTTAATATTCTGTAAACGTAGTACTTATTTTGAACTGGCAACTGGCAAGAGCACCCATCGCTTGCCTTGCCACAAAGCAGCTACCCTGTAGAATTACGACATAACGCGTAAAAGCCAGCTCCGAGTGTCAACAGGGATATTTAAAAAATTATCTTCCATCTGTTTACGTTTTTAAGATAAATGTGTGGTTGTCTCAGGGCGCCCTGAGGAAGCTTACAATATAGTACGCGAAACGTTGGGAGTTTTTTTATTAGAAGTTATTGGCAGTGATACCCAGTAATTAAGAGTTTTTTTTTATGTAGTATGGTTATCTTTATACCGTATCGAGATAAGTATTTGTCTCCTATCTTTGTGTTATCTAGATAACATATTCTGTGTTATCTTTATTTTTATCTAGATAATTTTACCATTTAACCGTCATGACTCTGATAATAACACGCAGGATTTGACAATTTTGCAGACAGCCCCGATCGAGGAAATCATCAAGATTGGCGAGACGCTCACAATCCTTGTGTACATCAAGGATAATGATAACGAGTACGATATCAGAGTGAGAGATTGCTGGGCGTACGACGGCGAAGATTTTGAATCAAGAGACACTCACAAGTTACAACTTACAGACACCGAAGGGTGCCCCAAGTGAGCATTAAAGCACAAGGGACTATCAAAAATTCATTCATTTTCAACCACCCACTTTTGCTATATATGCACAAATTTTTATTTTTAGAAAGAAAAAGCTGATTGGACACTGGCAGAGAACATATGAGACTGGAAAATCAGGAGCTAGTATCATTGCATACAACAATATAACTGCATTCAAGTTCCCCGACAAGATGCAAGTTTTTCTCACGTGCAACATTGAGGTAAAAAAGCACTGTCATAAAAAGACAGGTTTAAATCAAGAAAACAAGTAAAATTATATGTATAGGCCCACCTTTCCATTAGAAGGAAGCATAAAGTGTGAAATGTTGGGCGTAAAGGCAATCTAGCCAAGTACTAAAGATAGGTTAATACATTTCAGCTGAATTTAAATAGTAAATATAATAAAAGGATAATGCATATATAGATATATA